>JBAIZL010000001.1:71491270-71606270 GCA_036971475.1 Prosapia bicincta
GTTTAACAAGTTTTTAAAGAATTTTTGAAACAAAAATTAACCGAATTAGTTACAATTATACAATTATTAAACATTTCAGTCTATTGTTCTATTCAATTTTCTTAATTACAGCTTTATGTAGTCGATTTATACGAAACGTAGTTTTGAAGGGGTTTTATTACTCTAAATAAAATGAGCAATAAAATATGATATATCGATATAATGACTTTCATAAATGAATAATTAGTGAGGCGTCAACTGGGGAAAAAGACTAAATTAAGATAACCTAAAAAGATAAAAGTAAAAATATAAATATCAATCTGATTAATATCATTACAAATTTGTTTAAGCTAATGCATTTTTCTGGTACAGTTCTTTTCGATTTTCCTTAATAAATCGAAACAATATCGCTAGTCCCTAACTATGCAAATTACGTTTACCACTGGAGAAACAATCTTGTTCTGTTATTAGGTTTCAAAATAATAGACGTTTTAAAAGTATTATTAAAGAAATATAGGTCAACGCTGACTAAAATCTTTACAGGAGGTAATATTTTTCCTCATAGTATCAGCTATTCCACTTTCGCTGAAGAATCTGTTAAACCGAGCAGCCAAGCTTATTAACTATATCTTCGATTTTGTTTAAACTACTTTATTGTAAACGGAACTCTATATTTATTTTCTTAAAGCGTACTTTAGTCACTAATATAGCAAAACTATAATTAAAAAGAATTTCAAGGAAAAACGTGTCTAGTCTTGTGCTGACCTGGAGCTCCTTCCCAAGATATCTTACTCTTATAGGTTCTTCCTCGGCTACGCTGATACGAATTAGGTTTAGGTGGATTGGGTTTTTGAAAAGCTTCAACGCATTAACAAAAGTAAGTTTTAGCGTGACGGACATGCAATGGCGATAAATTATTTGGCAGTGACAATTCGTACTGTAAAAGAATGTCTTTTAAGCTTCGAGACGTTTTACTGCAATTCACTGCCTAATCGTGAAGGTATAGCTAGTCACGGGGCTGCTTCAAATGACCAACATGTCAACTAACCAACGTACAACCAATATTTGAAAAATAATGGTTGAAATATAATGTTTTAAATTACTTAAAATGTTAATTCGCTAATTATATTTTACAATAAGATACAAAAAGATTACAAAAATTAATCAATTTCACATTGATTAGTTGAAATGTGCGTAAGTTGTTTAATTGAACGTCGTGCATCTTGATTAGTTGGTCGTCGCGCACATTGTTCATTTGAAATTTGCGTATACGTTGATTAGTTGACAACTTGTTCATTTGAATGCATCCCCTAGTCCTAAGCTGGAGCGCGACCTTGAAGTGCGGTGGAAGAGTAGAAGAAGCAAAAGACCGCTCCACAGGCATTATAATATGAGGTTTAGTATTTATATTACAATAATGTAAATCTGGCAATAATATAAATATTATTTTATTTGATTTGCAATATTAACCAGATCATTTACATAAAGTTTTGAACAAATTTACTTATTATCAGTTTTCTAAACGACCGCAACGCCTGCAATATCTTAGCGATGGGCTTTGATGAAACACGCACTACAAAAACCAATGTTTTTGAATATGACTAGCTTTTTGTTTTCTATCGCGCGCCAGCAGTTACGAATGAACAGCTTAACGTCGCCACTAACCTAAAAGTCCTGGGTTCGACCCTCGGTAACGCAAAACATATCGAGATATTCTAATAAGTCCATAGAGCAAAGTCTGGTTGGTTGTGTAGTAGCGGTGGCTACATCACCTTACTGATATGCCTTATGACTCACATACGCAGTTTCCTGTCTCAGAGAGACCAAACCTATTATTACTAAGGAAGTTAATTGTTAAATGTTATAAGAGCCATACAAGAAAAACATTATAATATATAATTAAATTAAAAATTTAAAAGAAAATCGAGTACAGCTAAAGAAAACAAATTTCTCAGTCAGTGATGAGTTATTAATAACATTAGGTCGTGAAATACCACCCAATATTACAATCTAACGCCATCTAGTAGCGAAATTTTCAAAAAACTACTTTTATAACAATCGTTTTAAATGTGTCGTTTCTTTCACGTGTGCTCAGAACTTTTTGTTTTTAAGTACCCTAGAAAAACCCCTTAAAGCTCCTTAGTTATAGAACGAGATAAAATATTCAAGGCATGTTTTTCCTTAAACGGCTGCTGTTACGAATAGAATTAAGAACATCAGCTTAGGTATTGGTATAAGTTCTTGCCAATGGGAATTTACTTTTTGTTTTTAAGTACCCTAGAAAAACCCTTTAAAGCTCCTTAGTTATAGAACGAGATAAAATATTCAAGGCATGTTTTTCCTTAAACGGCTGTTACGTTGTTACGGCTTACTCGTAACGTTGTTACGAATAGAATTGGGAATATCAGTCGATATAGCTTAAGTATTGATATAAGTTCTTGCCAATGGAAAATTACTTTTTGTTTTTGCTATTAATGTATTTAAAAAAAAATATGGTTGTGAAGAACTTTACAGTAAGTAATTTGAAAGTGTAAAATTCTGAAAGGAAAACCGATTTATATTCAAATGTGTGGTTACTAACAGTAAACAACGTAAGGAGAAACAACGCGTTCAACAGAATAACAACGCCAGTAACAGTTTCATGTTAATTTGTTAAACAATCTTGATTCATAGCAGTTTTCAGTGTTACCCGCTGTAATTAAGTTTGAATGTAAATGTAATAAAGTTTGACAAGGAACAAAACTGTTCTTGCATTGGCAGGAAACACAAAATTGTGATTTAAGTCTTAATTTAAACATAGTTTGATTCACGAGCGCAGCGTGTCTGATACGAGGGAGGTGTGCGAGGGAGGGGGAAGGGAAGCGTGACGCAAAGTCACGGGTCATGTTGGACCGGAGCCAAGCGGGCTGAGTTGATGTAGAAACAGTTACTTTACATTTACAGGTTTGGCAGAGAGACAATATCATTGGTCTAATAAGCTTTTATAGCGAGATTAGGCAGCAGTTGAAAAAGTAACCGCCATATTAGGCAGTCACTGTCACGAGTATTGTTAAAGCATACTGTAAACATCTAAAGTGCTGTTGTAGGGGAAGGGTTGTATAGAGTAGAGAGCACCTGTGCAGGTCCACGTGAACAGTGTCACCAGGTAATGACGTCAGACAAACTTCCGCTCGTTTCCACCTCATTTTGATGAGGAAAGATTTTAACGGTGGCTATACTGTATATTTTATACTGGACTTTGCATTGAACTTTGAGTCGTAAGTTTTAGTAACACAGCTGTTTGGGTTCACTGTGAATAGGTTTTATATGCACTAATATAATATAGTATTAGAATAATAACATAAACGGGAAAACCTTTTAGAAAGGAAAACAGCCGACGGGCAAAAACTGTAATTTGTCGTTGAAAAATCGAAACTTACATGTTTTAGTAAACGTTATACGGCGCCTTTCTAGTTTTACTGGTTTACGCAAATAGAGCTTTCAGTAAACATAAGATCCAATTATGTTATGAAAGTTATGAATAAAAGCATGAATGAATGAAATAAAGAGTAGCTAAACGATATACTATTAACTGGCCTCGGTACTAAAGTGAGGGAAATGTTTGGAGTAGTTGCTGAGTTAAGTTCAAAATTTAGCTATAAATATTATGCTGTAATCTAATTTTGTAATAATTTTACCTGCGTAGCTACTTTCGCGAGCTCGCGCGCGCGCGCGTGCACACACATACACACATACACACACACACACACACACACACACACACACACGCACGCACGCACGCACACGCGCACACACACACACACACACACACACACACACACACACACACACACACACACACACACACACGTGCACGCACGCACACACATGCACGTACGCACACACACACACACACACACACACACACACACACACACACACACACACACACACACACACACACACACACACACACACACACACACACACACACACACACACACACAACACACACACTCACACACACACACACACACACACACACACAAACAAATACTCTTTTAAATCGATCTAGATCAACCCTTTCTCTACAGCCGTTCTCTAACACATAAATATTGCATACTTCAAAGTTAAATAATAAACAAACATAATTTCGATCGGTGTTTACTCAATTAATACTCGATATTGAAGTGGTTTTTTGGAACCGACAAAACAAAATTGTGTGCAAAGTGTGCAACTGCCGGACCTGCCAAGCGAAATAGCATACATAACGGGGATCCGGGATCGGCAGACTTCATTAACTCCGAAACCTTGCGCGTGCTCGTAAAATAACCGCTGACCAGCTCAACATCGGAGTGACCGTGACTGAATATTCATAGTCACCGAAGCTGTAAACGTGTTGCTACGTGTAAACAGTGGCGGTCGCAGATGTATTTATTTACGTTTTACGTGTTTTCTGATAGAAATATTGGTAGAAAAAAAGCTAATAAAATATAGGTTTTAAACTAGTGGGTGTTGTCCCTGATGTCTGCGTAACTTTTATGTTTTAACTTAACACATTAACAACTTGTCTAGCTTGTAGTTTAAGTAAATTTATGAAAAACGTATAAAATCGTAATTTTTACGATGTTACTAAGCGACTTTCATCAGTGTCTAGGTTGGCCGATAGGAAGCGTTGTTCAGCTAAGCCAAAGATGTTATAATGGCGGGTGTTCTTCAATTTATTGATAAGTGTATGCTATGTTTATTGGATTTGTTAATTTATTATGCATTATTTTTTGTTTTAGTGAGTTTGTAAATTTCGTCTTACTCTGGCAGAATTCAAAATTGAAATATTTTGGCTGTCAGGTAGTTCAGTAAGATGGGATCATGTAGCAGCAACTTCAGCGACATTCCTACAGCACATTGATAAACCACAGATCCTCTCAAACAACTGAAACGTAGGGTCTAATACTTTACTTGTGCAGTTACTTGAACTGAATCATCCCACTATACAGGCACATTACTCGTCATTGCAAGAAAACTATTGCAAGAAACAACATACCCAAAACCATCACTTTATGTTAAAATTCGAAACATGTGGATCATTAAATTTCTCAAGTCTCACAATAACAAAAAACTCTACACAAAATGACACATAACACACTCGTCCGGAATACTTCAAACCACTCACTCCAACATAATTAACATGCTGCCATTAGATCTATGCACTATAAACATAAAGATGCACCACCAGATGCGGAAGAAAAACTAACAAAAAAGTCAATACAATAAAATATCTAATGCACAGAAATGGATATAGTAACACAATAACTGTTAATCTATGGCAGGGGTTTTCAAACTGTGGGCACAAGAAAATTTTCAGAGGGGTACGAGGGGTAGTTTAATGAAAAATTAAACCATTTTCATTTCTTTCAGTTTCGTAATCACGCAAGGTTATAATTTAATAAAGGAATCTAATTGAATACTTGTGTCGTCGTGTTACTTGGAACAAACATTGAAGACCAGTATAAGAAAATACTTCCCACCCGCAGACCGAACGTTGTACTGGAACCGTGGCTCCTTTTCGTTTGATGATATTGAAACTTTGAGCAACCTGACAACATACCACAAGGAACAACTGACTGAACTATTACGTGATCCTACGAAAATGATTTCAGTGCTTTTGCACAAATGTAGAGGATCGGTGTTGCAAAGGAGTACCAAGAACTTTCAAATACTGCTGTAAAGATTCTTATTGGGTGTTCAACTACATAACTATGTGAAAGAGGGTTTTATAGCTTAAACATACCTAAAACGTAAGTAGCTTAATATTGAGGACGATTTAAGGTTATACTTAACAAAACTTGAGCCGAACATTGAGGAATGTTGTAAAAAGAAGCAAGCTCATCCTTCTTATTAACGTTTTGCATTGCGTTTCAAATATATTTTTAAATATGTTGTGTTTTTTATGTAAAAAGTGTTTTTAATTTAACCGCCCTCCCCACCAAGGGGGTACGCTAAATTTTACATTAAGGGGTGCAGTCTTTGAAAAAGATTGAGAACCCCTGATCTATGACATAAAATACAAAAACAACTCAGCAGAGAAATAGAAATTGATCATGATTATATACATAAAAGAATCCTCAAATAAGACTGCTGTAGAACTTTAAAACAAACAAGGTATAATACATCAGTTGAATAAAAGTTGTATAACAAACTACAACTCAAGACTGGGAATCAGAAACTCCGAGCACCAGGTATATACAAACTAAACTATACATAACGTAACTGTGCAAACAGGCCAAAGCTTTTGTTTGTGTTCGGTTATACAGAATACATACACTAATATATATACGAGTGTTAGCAACGACTCATCATTTGATAGCCACATTATGCCAACAGGCCAAAGCTTTTGTTTGTGTTAGGTTATACAGAATACATACACTAATATATTTATATACGAGTGTTAGCAACGACTCATCATTTGATAGCCACATTATGCCAACAGGCCAAAGCTTTTGTTTGTGATAGGTTATACAGAATACATACACTAATATATATACGAGTGTTAGCAACGACTTATCATTTGATAGCCACATTATGCCAACAGGCCAAAGCTTTTGTTTGTGATAGGCTATACAGAATACATACACTAATATATATACGAGTGTTAGCAACGACTCATCATTTGATAGCCACATTATGCCAACAGGCCAAAGCTTTTGTTTGTGATAGGTTAAACAGAATACATACACTAATATATATACGAGTGTTAGCAACGAATCATCATTTGATAGCCACATTATGCCAACAGGCCAAAGCTTTTGTTTGTGTTAGGTTATACAGAATACATACACTAATATATTTATATACGAGTGTTAGCAACGACTCATCATTTGATAGCCACATTATGCCAACAGGCCAAAGCTTTTGTTTGTGATAGGTTATACAGAATACATACACTAATATATATACGAGTGTTAGCAACGACTTATCATTTGATAGCCACATTATGCCAACAGGCCAAAGCTTTTGTTTGTGATAGGCTATACAGAATACATACACTAATATATATACGAGTGTTAGCAACGACTCATCATTTGATAGCCACATTATGCCAACAGGCCAAAGCTTTTGTTTGTGATAGGCTATACAGAATACATACACTAATATATATACGAGTGTTAGCAACGACTCATCATTTGATAGCCACATTATGCCAACAGGCCAAAGCTTTTGTTTGTGATAGGCTATACAGAATACATACACTAATATATATACGAGTGTTAGCAACGACTCATCATTTGATAGCCACATTATGCCAACAGGCCAAAGCTTTTGTTTGTGTTAGGTTATACACAATACATACACTAATATATATACGAGTGTTAGCAACGACTCATCATTTGATAGCCACATTATGCCAACAGGCCACAGCTTTTGTTTGTGTTAGGTTATACAGAATACATACACTAATATATATACGAGTGTTAGCAACGACTCATCATTTGATAGCCACATTATGCCAACAGGCCAAAGCTTTTGTTTGTGTTAGGTTATACAGAATACATACACTAATATATATACGAGTGTTAGCAACGACTCATCATTTGATAGCCACATTATGCCAACAGGCCAAAGCTTTTGTTTGTGTTAGGTTATACAGAATACATACACTAATATATATACGAGTGTTAGCAACGACTCATCATTTGATAGCCACAATATGCCAACAGGCGACAGCTTTTGTTTGTGTTAGGTTATACAGAATACATACACTAATATATATACGAGTGTTAGCAACAACTCATCATTTGATAGCCACATTATGCCAACAGGCCAAAGCTTTTGTTTGTGTTAGGTTGTACAGAATACATACACTAATATATATACGAGTGTTAGCAACGACTCATCATTTGATAGCCACATTATGCCAACAGGCCAAAGCTTTTGTTTGTGATAGGTTATACAGAATACATACACTAATATATATACGAGTGTTAGCAACGACTCATCATTTGATAGCCACATTATGCCAACAGGCCAAAGCTTTTGTTTGTGATAGGTTATACAGAATACATACACTAATATATATACGAGTGTTAGCAACGACTCATCATTTGATAGCCACATTATGCCAACAGGCCAAAGCTTTTGTTTGTGATAGGTTATACAGAATACATACACTAATATATATACGAGTGTTAGCAACGACTCATCATTTGATAGCCACATTATGCCAACAGGCCAAAGCTTTTGTTTGTGATAGGTTATACAGAATACATACACTAATATATATACGAGTGTTAGCAACGACTCATCATTTGATAGCCACATTATGCCAACAGGCCAAAGCTTTTGTTTGTGATAGGTTATACAGAATACATACACTAATATATATACGAGTGTTAGCAACGACTCATCATTTGATAGCCACATTATGCCAACAGGCCAAAGCTTTTGTTTGTGTTAGGTTGTACAGAATACATACACTAATATATATACGAGTGTTAGCAACTACTCATCATTTGATAGCCACATTATGCCAACAGGCCAAAGCTTTTGTTTGTGATAGGTTATACAGAATACATACACTAATATATATACGAGTGTTAGCAACGACTTATCATCTGATAGCCACATTATGTCAACAGGCCAAAGCTTTTGTTTGTGATAGGTTATACAGAATACATACACTAATATATATACGAGTGTTAGCAACGACTCATCATTTGATAGCCACATTATGCCAACAGGCCACAGCTTTTGTTTGTGATAGGCTATACAGAATACATACACTAATATATATAGGAGTGTTAGTAACGAATCATCATTTGATAGCCACATTATGCCAACAGGCCAGAGCTTTTGTTTGTGATAGGTTATACAGAATACATACACTAATATATATACGAGTGTTAGCAACGACTCATCATTTGATAGCCACATTATGCCAACAGGCCAAAGCTTTTGTTTGTGATAGGCTATACAGAATACATACACTAATATATATACGAGTGTTAACAACGACTCATCATTTGATAGCCACATTATGCCAACAGGCCAAAGCTTTTGTTTGTGATAGGCTATACAGAATACATACACTAATATATATACGAGTGTTAGCAACGACTCATCATTTGATAGCCACATTATGCCAACAGGCCAAAGCTTTTGTTTGTGATAGGTTATACAGAATACATACACTAATATATATACGAGTGTTAGCAACGACTCATCATTTGATAGCCACATTATGCCAACAGGCCAAAGCTTTTGTTTGTGTTAGGTTATACAGAATACATACACTAATATATATACGAGTGTTAGCAACGACTCATCATTTGATAGCCACATTATGCCAACAGGATACAGCTTTTGTTTGTGTTAGGTTATACAGAATACATACACTAATATATATACGAGTGTTAGCAACGACTCATCATTTGATAGCCACATTATGCCAACAGGGCAAAGCTTTTGTTTGTGTTAGGTTATACAGAATACATACACTAATATATATACGAGTGTTAGCAACGACTCATCATTTGATAGCCACATTATGCCAACAGGCCAAAGCTTTTGTTTGTGTTAGGTTATACAGAATACATACACTAATATATATACGAGTGTTAGCAACGACTCATCATTTGATAGCCACATTATGCCAACAGGCCACAGCTTTTGTTTGTGTTAGGTTATACAGAATACATACACTAATATATATATACGAGTGTTAGCAACGACTCATCATTTGATAGCTACATTATGCCAACAGGCCAAAGCTTTTGTTTGTGCTAGGTTATACAGAATACATACACTAATATATATACGAGCGTTAGCAACGACTCATCATTTGATAGCCACATTATGCCAACAGGCTAAAGCTTTTGTTTGTGATAGGTTATACAGAATACATACACTAATATATATATACGAGTGTTAGCAACGACTCATCATTTGATAGCCACATTATACCAACAGGCCACAGCTTTTGTTTGTGATAGGTTATACAGAATACATACACTAATATATATACGAGTGTTAGCAACGACTCATCATTTGATAGCCACATTATGCCAACAGGCCAAAGCTTTTGTTTGTGATAGGCTATACAGAATACATACACTAATATATATACGAGTGTTAGCAACGACTCATCATTTGATAGCCACATTATGCCAACAGGCTAAAGCTTTTGTTTGTGATAGGTTATACAGAATACATACACTAATATATATATACGAGTGTTAGCAACGACTCATCATTTGATAGCCACATTATACCAACAGGCCACAGCTTTTGTTTGTGATAGGTTATACAGAATACATACACTAATATATATACGAGTGTTAGCAACGACTCATCATTTGATAGCCACATTATGCCAACAGGCCAAAGCTTTTGTTTGTGTTAGGTTGTACAGAATACATACACTAATATATATACGAGTGTTAGCAACGACTCATCATTTGATAGCCACATTATGCCAACAGGCCGAAGCTTTTGTTTGTGTTAGGTTGTACAGAATACATACACTAATATATATACGAGTGTTAGCAACGACTCATCATTTGATAGCCACATTATGCCAACAGGCCAAAGCTTTTGTTTGTGATAGGTTATACAGAATACATACACTAATATATATACGAGTGTTAGCAACGACTCATCATTTGATAGCCACATTATGCCAACAGGCCAAAGCTTTTGTTTGTGATAGGTTATACAGAATACATACACTAATATATATACGAGTGTTAGCAACGACTCATCATTTGATAGCCACATTATGCCAACAGGCCAAAGCTTTTGTTTGTGATAGGTTATACAGAATACATACACTAATATATATACGAGTGTTAGCAACGACTCATCATTTGATAGCCACATTATGCCAACAGGCCAAAGCTTTTGTTTGTGATAGGTTATACAGAATACATACACTAATATATATACGAGTGTTAGCAACGACTCATCATTTGATAGCCACATTATGCCAACAGGCCAAAGCTTTTGTTTGTGATAGGTTATACAGAATACATACACTAATATATATACGAGTGTTAGCAACGACTCATCATTTGATAGCCACATTATGCCAACAGGCCAAAGCTTTTGTTTGTGATAGGTTATACAGAATACATACACTAATATATATACGAGTGTTAGCAACGAATCATCATTTGATAGCCACATTATGCCAACAGGCCAAAGCTTTTGTTTGTGATAGGTTATACAGAATACATACACTAATATATATACGAGTGTTAGCAACGACTCATCATTTGATAGCCACATTATGCCAACAGGCCAAAGCTTTTGTTTGTGATAGGTTATACAGAATACATACACTAATATATATACGAGTGTTAGCAACGACTCATCATTTGATAGCCACATTATGCCAACAGGCCAAAGCTTTTGTTTGTGATAGGTTATACAGAATACATACACTAATATATATACGAGTGTTAGCAACGACTCATCATTTGATAGCCGCATTATGCCAACAGGCCAAAGCTTTTGTTTGTGATAGGTTATACAGAATACATACACTAATATATATACGAGTGTTAGCAACGACTCATCATTTGATAGCCACATTATGCCAACAGGCCAAAGCTTTTGTTTGTGATAGGTTATACAGAATACATACACTAATATATATACGAGTGTTAGCAACGACTCATCATTTGATAGCCACATTATGCCAACAGGCCAAAGCTTTTGTTTGTGATAGGTTATACAGAATACATACACTAATATATATACGAGTGTTAGCAACGACTCATCATTTGATAGCCACATTATGCCAACAGGCCAAAGCTTTTGTTTGTGATAGGTTATACAGAATACATACACTAATATATATACGAGTGTTAGCAACGACTCATCATTTGATAGCCACATTATGCCAACAGGCCAAAGCTTTTGTTTGTGTTAGGTTATACAGAATACATACACTAATATATATACGAGTGTTAGCAACGACTCATCATTTGATAGCCACATTATGCCAACAGGCCAAAGCTTTTGTTTGTGTTAGGTTATACAGAATACATACACTAATATATATACGAGTGTTAGCAACGACTCATCATTTGATAGCCACATTATGCCAACAGGCCAAAGCTTTTGTTTGTGTTAGGTTATACAGAATACATACACTAATATATATACGAGTGTTAGCAACGACTCATCATTTGATAGCCACATTATGCCAACAGGCCAAAGCTTTTGTTTGTGTTAGGTTATACAGAATACATACACTAATATATATACGAGTGTTAGCAACGACTCATCATTTGATAGCCACATTATGCCAACAGGCCAAAGCTTTTGTTTGTGATAGGTTATACAGAATACATACACTAATATATATACGAGTGTTAGCAACGACTCATCATTTGATAGCCACATTATGCCAACAGGCCAAAGCTTTTGTTTGTGATAGGTTATACAGAATACATACACTAATATATATACGAGTGTTAGCAACGACTCATCATTTGATAGCCACATTATGCCAACAGGCCAAAGCTTTTGTTTGTGATAGGTTATACAGAATACATACACTAATATATATACGAGTGTTAGCAACGACTCATCATTTGATAGCCACATTATGCCAACAGGCCAAAGCTTTTGTTTGTGTTAGGTTATACAGAATACATACACTAATATATATACGAGTGTTAGCAACGACTCATCATTTGATAGCCACATTATGCCAACAGGCCAAAGCTTTTGTTTGTGTTAGGTTATACAGAATACATACACTAATATATATACGAGTGTTAGCAACGACTCATCATTTGATAGCCACATTATGCCAACAGGCCAAAGCTTTTGTTTGTGTTAGGTTGTACAGAATACATACACTAATATATATACGAGTGTTAGCAACGACTCATCATTTGATAGCCACATTATGCCAACAGGCCAAAGCTTTTGTTTGTGATAGGTTGTACAGAATACATACACTAATATATATACGAGTGTTAGCAACGACTCATCATTTGATAGCCACATTATGCCAACAGGCCAAAGCTTTTGTTTGTGTTAGGTTGTACAGAATACATACACTAATATATATACGAGTGTTAGCAACGACTCATCATTTGATAGCCACATTATGCCAACAGGCCAAAGCTTTTGTTTGTGTTAGGTTGTACAGAATACATACACTAATATATATACGAGTGTTAGCAACGACTCATCATTTGATAGCCACATTATGCCAACAGGCCAAAGCTTTTGTTTGTGTTAGGTTGTACAGAATACATACACTAATATATATACGAGTGTTAGCAACGACTCATCATTTGATAGCCACATTATGCCAACAGGCCAAAGCTTTTGTTTGTGATAGGTTATACAGAATACATACACTAATATATATACGAGTGTTAGCAACGACTCATCATTTGATAGCCACATTATGCCAACAGGCCAAAGCTTTTGTTTGTGATAGGTTATACAGAATACATACACTAATATATATACGAGTGTTAGCAACGACTCATCATTTGATAGCCACATTATGCCAACAGGCCAAAGCTTTTGTTTGTGATAGGTTATACAGAATACATACACTAATATATATACGAGTGTTAGCAACGACTCATCATTTGATAGCCACATTATGCCAACAGGCCAAAGCTTTTGTTTGTGATAGGTTATACAGAATACATACACTAATATATATACGAGTGTTAGCAACGACTCATCATTTGATAGCCACATTATGCCAACAGGCCAAAGCTTTTGTTTGTGATAGGTTATACAGAATACATACACTAATATATATACGAGTGTTAGCAACGACTCATCATTTGATAGCCACATTATGCCAACAGGCCAAAGCTTTTGTTTGTGTTAGGTTGTACAGAATACATACACTAATATATATACGAGTGTTAGCAACTACTCATCATTTGATAGCCACATTATGCCAACAGGCCAAAGCTTTTGTTTGTGATAGGTTATACAGAATACATACACTAATATATATACGAGTGTTAGCAACGACTTATCATCTGATAGCCACATTATGCCAACAGGCCAAAGCTTTTGTTTGTGATAGTTTATACAGAATACATACACTAATATATATACGAGTGTTAGCAACGACTCATCATTTGATAGCCACATTATGCCAACAGGCCACAGCTTTTGTTTGTGATAGGTTATACAGAATACATACACTAATATATATACGAGTGTTAGCAACGACTCATCATTTGATAGCCACATTATGCCAACAGGCCAAAGCTTTTGTTTGTGTTAGGTTATACAGAATACATACACTAATATATATACGAGTGTTAGCAACGACTCATCATTTGATAGCCACATTATGCCAACAGGATACAGCTTTTGTTTGTGTTAGGTTATACAGAATACATACACTAATATATATACGAGTGTTAGCAACGACTCATCATTTGATAGCCACATTATGCCAACAGGGCAAAGCTTTTGTTTGTGTTAGGTTATACAGAATACATACACTAATATATATACGAGTGTTAGCAACGACTCATCATTTGATAGCCACATTATGCCAACAGGCCAAAGCTTTTGTTTGTGTTAGGTTATACAGAATACATACACTAATATATATACGAGTGTTAGCAACGACTCATCATTTGATAGCCACATTATGCCAACAGGCCACAGCTTTTGTTTGTGTTAGGTTATACAGAATACATACACTAATATATATATACGAGTGTTAGCAACGACTCATCATTTGATAGCTACATTATGCCAACAGGCCAAAGCTTTTGTTTGTGCTAGGTTATACAGAATACATACACTAATATATATATACGAGTGTTAGCAACGACTCATCATTTGATAGCCACATTATACCAACAGGCCACAGCTTTTGTTTGTGATAGGTTATACAGAATACATACACTAATATATATACGAGTGTTAGCAACGACTCATCATTTGATAGCCACATTATGCCAACAGGCCAAAGCTTTTGTTTGTGATAGGCTATACAGAATACATACACTAATATATATACGAGTGTTAGCAACGACTCATCATTTGATAGCCACATTATGCCAACAGGCTAAAGCTTTTGTTTGTGATAGGTTATACAGAATACATACACTAATATATATATACGAGTGTTAGCAACGACTCATCATTTGATAGCCACATTATACCAACAGGCCACAGCTTTTGTTTGTGATAGGTTATACAGAATACATACACTAATATATATACGAGTGTTAGCAACGACTCATCATTTGATAGCCACATTATGCCAACAGGCCACAGCTTTTGTTTGTGATAGGCTATACAGAATACATACACTAATATATATACGAGTGTTAGCAACGACTCATCATTTGATAGCCACATTATGCCAACAGGCCAAAGCTTTTGTTTGTGATAGGTTATACAGAATACATACACTAATATATATATACGAGTGTTAGCAACGACTCATCATTTGATAGCCACATTATACCAACAGGCCACAGCTTTTGTTTGTGATAGGTTATACAGAATACATACACTAATATATATACGAGTGTTAGCAACGACTCATCATTTGATAGCCACATTATGCCAACAGGCCACAGCTTTTGTTTGTGATAGGCTATACAGAATACATACACTAATATATATACGAGTGTTAGCAACGAATCATCATTTGATAGCCACATTATGCCAACAGGCCACAGCTTTTGTTTGTGTTAGGTTATACAGAATACATACACTAATATATTTACGAGTGTTAGCAACGAATCATCATTTGATAGCCACATTATGCCAACAGGCCACAGCTTTTGTTTGTGTTAGGTTATACAGAATACATACACTAATATATATACGAGTGTTAGCAACGAATCATCATTTGATAGCCACATTATGCCAACAGTCCACAGCTTTTGTTTGTGTTAGGTTGTACAGAATACATACACTAATATATATACGAGTGTTAGCAACGAATCATCATTTGATAGCCGCATTATGCCAACAGGCCACAGCTTTTGTTTGTGTTAGGTTATACAGAATACATACACTAATATATTTACGAGTGTTAGCAACGAATCATCATTTGATAGCCACATTATGCCAACAGGCCACAGCTTTTGTTTGTGTTAGGTTATACAGAATACATACACTAATATATATACGAGTGTTAGCAACGACTCATCATTTGATAGCCACATTATGCCAACAGGCCACAGCTTTTGTTTGTGTTAGGTTATACAGAATACATACACTAATATATATATATACGAGTGTTAGCAACGACTCATCATTTGATAGCCACATTATGCCAACAGGCCAAAGCTTTTGTTTGTGCTAGGTTATACAGAATACATACACTAATATATATACGAGTGTTAGCAACGACTCATCATTTGATAGCCACATTATGCCGACAGGCTAAAGCTTTTGTTTGTGATAGGTTATACAGAATACATACACTAATATATATATATACGAGTGTTAGCAACGACTCATCATTTGATAGCCACATTATACCAACAGGCCACAGCTTTTGTTTGTGATAGGCTATACAGAATACATACACTAATATATATACGAGTGTTAGCAACGACTCATCATTTGATAGCCACATTATGCCAACAGGCCAAAGCTTTTGTTTGTGATAGTTTATACAGAATACATACACTAATATATATATACGAGTGTTAGCAACGACTCATCATTTGATAGCCACATTATACCAACAGGCCACAGCTTTTGTTTGTGATAGGTTATACAGAATACATACACTAATATATATACGAGTGTTAGCAACGACTCATCATTTGATAGCCACATTATGCCAACAGGCCACAGCTTTTGTTTGTGATAGGCTATACAGAATACATACACTAATATATATACGAGTGTTAGCAACGAATCATCATTTGATAGCCACATTATGCCAACAGGCCACAGCTTTTGTTTGTGTTAGGTTATACAGAATACATACACTAATATATTTACGAGTGTTAGCAACGAATCATCATTTGATAGCCACATTATGCCAACAGGCCACAGCTTTTGTTTGTGTTAGGTTATACAGAATACATACACTAATATATATACGAGTGTTAGCAACGAATCATCATTTGATAGCCACATTATGCCAACAGGCCAAAGCTTTTGTTTGTGATAGGCTATACAGAATACATACACTAATATATATACGAGTGTTAGCAACGAATCATCATTTGATAGCCACATTATGCCAACAGTCCACAGCTTTTGTTTGTGTTAGGTTATACAGAATACATACACTAATATATATACGAGTGTTAGCAACGAATCATCATTTGATAGCCGCATTATGCCAACAGGCCACAGCTTTTGTTTGTGTTAGGTTATACAGAATACATACACTAATATATTTACGAGTGTTAGCAACGAATCATCATTTGATAGCCACATTATGCCAACAGGCCACAGCTTTTGTTTGTGTTAGGTTATACAGAATACATACACTAATATATATATATACGAGTGTTAGCAACGACTCATCATTTGATAGCCACATTATGCCAACAGGCCAAAGCTTTTGTTTGTGCTAGGTTATACAGAATACATACACTAATATATATACGAGTGTTAGCAACGACTCATCATTTGATAGCCACATTATGCCAACAGGCTAAAGCTTTTGTTTGTGATAGGTTATACAGAATACATACACTAATATATATATACGAGTGTTAGCAACGACTCATCATTTGATAGCCACATTATACCAACAGGCCACAGCTTTTGTTTGTGATAGGTTATACAGAATACATACACTAATATATATACGAGTGTTAGCAACGACTCATCATTTGATAGCCACATTATGCCAACAGGCCAAAGCTTTTGTTTGTGTTAGGTTATACAGAATACATACACTAATATATATACGAGTGTTAGCAACGACTCATCATTTGATAGCCACATTATGCCAACATGCCACAGCTTTTGTTTGTGATAGGCTATACAGAATACATACACTAATATATATACGAGTGTTAGCAACGACTCATCATTTGATAGCCACATTATGCCAACAGGCCAAAGCTTTTGTTTGTGTTAGGTTATACAGAATACATACACTAATATATATACGAGTGTTAGCAACGACTCATCATTTGATAGCCACATTATGCCAACAGGCCAAAGCTTTTGTTTGTGATAGGCTATACAGAATACATACACTAATATATATACGAGTGTTAGCAACGAATCATCATTTGATAGCCACATTATGCCAACAGGCCAAAGCTTTTGTTTGTGATAGGCTCTACAGAATACATACACTAATATATATACGAGTGTTAGCAACGAATCATCATTTGATAGCCACATTATGCCAACAGGCCACAGCTTTTGTTTGTGTTAGGTTATACAGAATACATACACTAATATATATACGAGTGTTAGCAACGAATCATCATTTGATAGCCACATTATGCCAACAGTCCACAGCTTTTGTTTGTGTTAGGTTATACAGAATACATACACTAATATATATACGAGTGTTAGCAACGAATCATCATTTGATAGCCACATTATGCCAACAGGCCACAGCTTTTGTTTGTGTTAGGTTATACAGAATACATACACTAATATATTTACGAGTGTTAGCAACGAATCATCATTTGATAGCCACATTATGCCAACAGGCCAAAGCTTTTGTTTGTGATAGGCTATACAGAATACATACACTAATATATATACGAGTGTTAGCAACGAATCATCATTTGATAGCCACATTATGCCAACAGGCCACAGCTTTTGTTTGTGTTAGGTTATACAGAATACATACACTAATATATTTACGAGTGTTAGCAACGAATCATCATTTGATAGCCACATTATGCCAACAGGCCACAGCTTTTGTTTGTGTTAGGTTATACAGAATACATACACTAATATATATACGAGTGTTAGCAACGAATCATCATTTGATAGCCACATTATGCCAACAGGCCAAAGCTTTTGTTTGTGATAGGCTATACAGAATACATACACTAATATATATACGAGTGTTAGCAACGAATCATGATTTGATAGCCACATTATGCCAACAGGCCACAGCTACACAAACATGAATAATAACATAAAATTTTAGCTAATCAACAAAAAAGAACGTTATCTGAACACACGAGAGGAATAGGAAATTTAAAACAATGTGAAAACAAAACAAAGTACGAAAAAGTTGCGAGTCTATATTAAAAAAAATTGTTTTTAAATCAATTACGTATATTTTAAAATTATATTCCAAGTTTTGGCTTAGCCTAGAATAATGGTAGGTTCAGATCAAACTCATAGTATACGGGCACATACAACTATTCTTTGAGCTTAGTTTGTGAGGTTATGTTAAAACAAATAAAATACATACACAAGACTCACAAATTAAGCATTTATTTACTCATACGTGTTTCAATGACAAAGTCATCACCATCAGTGAGTGTTGCTATTAAGTTAGAGTTTGTAGTAGCAACACACAATGATGATGATGACTTTGTAATTGAAAAGCTTATGAGTAAATAAATGATTAATTTGTGAGCTTTGTGTATGTATTTTATTTGTTTTTATAATAACATATTTAACGCATTTCGATAATATTTGTACTATTTTTAGTAAAAATGCTAACCAATGTTAACAGTAAATTTTATGATGGCATTAAAATTATCGATACGAGTTGAAGTAAATATATATTTTGTTATACATTTGAGTGACCTCCTCTGCCGTTCCAAACACTAAAACATCGTTCTTTGTTGACATGTTTCGGAATGTCTGCATTTTCAAAACTTTAACTGCTATCTTCCATTATAAAAAAATGTGTACTGTATTCATTATTTTTAATAGAATAAAACGGTTTGTTATGTCTTATTAATTAGATTATTACACTATTTACGTTTAAAATTTAATAATAAAACAACAATTAAATATATGATGAATAAATTATAAAGTTATTTTTATTTGTACTATGAATATTCATGCATAAATTATTTTTAATTATGATAAACATTGGAAAGTAAATAAATGTGAATGAACAGTGCCTTACAAAGTGTGAAAGTAATATGTAATCAGATCCAATATATGTGGGTGGAACAGTCTGGGGTCTAAATCTTCTCTTTTAAAGGCTCGAAATTCTGTTAGTATCAGATTAATTGGAGTTATCAAAATCAGAGTTATTATGTTTTTCTAAGTGACTTTATTGAAACGTTTTTTGTCAGGCTACCTTAAGGTCGTTGGTGTTTCGTTATTTGAAAACTGCTATTAGGAACAGGGTATTTAAAGGGGTGCTTGATATCTCGGCCACAAATTATTGACTGCGAGATACGATGTTCTCATCATTCTTAAGCAAACAATCAATAATGATAAAACGTAAGAGAGAGAGAGAGAGAGAGAGAGAGAGACGCCTTGAGGAGCGACTGGGAGGCGTCCACTCCGATCGATGGCCCACATTCACGCAGCGGTCCTTTGGAACCAGTTCAAACCGGTCTTCCACCTGAGCCACTGTGACATTTAGCAATACGCCGCGGATCAATAACGCAGAGTAAACAGGGAAAAGGGAATTGGAGGTATAATACGCACCTCTAACTTCCACGAGGTACTATAACGATATTACCAATGAAGTTCAGTACTTTAAAACAAAAAAGAAGCCTTTGAAAAAACGTTTTACAAAATAGCAAAAGATTATAAAAATTAAAAAAAAAATAATATTCGACATTTCTAAACCAATTAACGACTTAATAAACTAAAAATTAACCTAAATACAATATGCACTTAGTTAATTAGTATGGAACGTTAAAATGTCGTCAGTAAAATCTATGAAAATCCATTTGGTAAATTTACAGTCATTCATTATTAAATTTGATTTTTCAAGGTCTTAGTGATATTTTGGCATCGCTATTTTTCAAAGTTGTGTGTGTTTTTCAAGCATATTCTGTTAACTGTATGTGAGTCTGTATATATATATATATATATATATATATATATATATATATATATACAGTGTGTGTGTGTGTGTAGAAATTTATTTCTATATATAAATTTATATATATATATAATGTTTGTGAGTGTGTGTGTATGTGTGTGTGTGTGTGTGTGTGTGTGTGTGTGTGTGTGTGTGTGTGTGTGTGTGTGGGTGTGTGTGTGTGTGTGGGTGTGTGTGTGTGTGTGTGTGTGTGTGTGTGTGTGTGTATGTGTGCGTATGTGTGAGTGAGTATATTGTAGTGATTATACAGAGTTTCGTAAGTAAATGTTTAAACTAACGCTACTCTAACCAACTTTTGGGCACCTTTACAGTTTCCAACGAATCCATTTCTTTTGAGTGGGTCCAGTAAGGATTGAGCTGGGCTGATTGGTATTTGTACATAATGCCTAAGTATGTACGATATTGACAAAGCAATTATGACATTCGTTTTTGATTTCGTCACGTGCTTCAGCGAGAGCATAAAATAAAGTATTGCCAAGCAAACGGCGCGAACATTTGCGCTGCACAAATATAGTGCTCGGAATGTTGGCAGACAATTAAATGTGCGGTAAGAGCGGAGTTGTTTTTGCGTCAACAACTTGAAGGCTAAATATATAAAATCTATATATACGGTCGTCCAGCCATATACACAAGCGTCGCGACCTGCAATATCTTAGAAAACCCATGCAATGAATCGTTCTAAAATATAGTTAAGCAAAATACAACCACTACTATTGGGCATGAAGACTGAACAGGAGGTTCAGTTTTAATGGTCCAATCCCTTTTCTCTGTAAAAAGCAACACGTCAAAGTATCCACGTTAAGTCCCATGCTGCAGCTGGTTCCGCACGGATCCCTTGAGAACTAGACCATGGGAAGGTACTCGCACGCTGATATCTGTGCTGCGAAGTTTAGGTGGAATAGACCACTCCCACCATCTTGCGGCACTGTACACATCACGTCCAAGCTAAGCTCGTAGCTTGGAACAACCGTGTAGGAGATTGCAAAGCGTATGAGGGCCCGATATGTGTGGCTAGAATAATCTGTTGCACACAACCATCTACGCCATTACAGAACCGGCAATATATTTAAATCATACTCAGTCATATTCATGTCCCAACAAACAAAGGTAGCCTGAACACGTTTGGAACTGTCGACGACAAATATAGAAGATAAACTAGTCGCAATTAAGTATTTTCTTTGAAGAACGACTAACTCTCCAAGATCATTGTTCTGACTGGCGTAACTGTAATCGTTGCAGTTCTAGAAGAAGACATTGAATACGCATGCTATAACATCAACATGTGTGCACGTGTACAATATTTAAAACATTGAGGGGAATTGAACCATTTTGAGAGAACTTGTTTGATAATTTAATCTTTAATCTGGTTAAATACGACAACAAACCTTTAACTTAGAAGTTTATTACGCTAAAACATTTTAGTTATAATTGCCAACAACAAATCCTTTAGCTTACAAGATCACAAGACCAAAACGCTTAGCTTATAAGTTCTAAATACAACGTTTAGCTCATAATTTCAGAAGGCCATACCATTTAGCTTACAATTTCACAAGACCAAAACGTTTAGCTTATAAGTTCCAAATACAACGTTTAGCTCATAATTTCAGAAGGCCATACCATTTAGCTTACAATTTCACAAGGAAAAACGTTTTGCTTACAAGTTCACAAGGCCAACCCGTTTACCTTACAAGTTCACAAGGCCAAACCTTTAGCTTACAAGTTCCTAGAGCACAACGTTTAGCTTACAAGTTCACTAGGTCAAAACGTTTAGCTTACAAGTTCACTAGGTCAAAATGTTTAGCTTACAAGTTCACTAGGTCAAAACGTTTAGCTTACAAGTTCACTAGGTCAAAACGTTTAGCTTACAAGTTCACTAGGTCAAAATGTTTAGCTTACAAGTTCACTAGGTCAAAACGTTTAGCTTACAAGTTCACTAGGTCAAAACGTTTCGTTTACAATTTCATAGGGGTAAAACGTAGGCTTACAAGTTCACAAGACCAAAACTTTTAGTTTACAAGTTCACTGGTTCAAAACGTTTACTTTATAAGTTCACAAAGCTAAAACGTTTAGCTTATATTTGCCTGGGTCAAAACGTTTAACTTATAATTTACTGGGCTAAAAACGTTTAGCTTACAAGTTCACAAGGCCAAAACGTTTATCTTACAAGTTTAGAAAACCTAAACATTTTTGGCTTACAAGTTCACAAGTCCTAGACATTTTTAGCTTGCAAGTTCCAGGAGCAAAACGTTTAGCTAACAAGTTCACAAAACGAAAACATTTTGCTTACAATTTCACAATACCAAACAGTTTACCTCAGACGTTCGCAAGGTCAAAACGTTTGGTTTACAAGTTTACAAGGCCAAAAGATTTAGCTTACAAGTTCAGAAGGCCAAAACGTTTAGCTTACAAGTTCACAAAACGAAAAACTTTTCCC
Organism: Prosapia bicincta; assembly: GCA_036971475.1. Lineage (NCBI taxonomy): Eukaryota > Metazoa > Arthropoda > Insecta > Hemiptera > Cercopidae > Prosapia > Prosapia bicincta. Next base: position 71,514,649 of record JBAIZL010000001.1, read on the forward strand.
TACAATATCACAAGGCTTAAACCTATACCTCACAAGCTGATAAGGTCAAAACGCTTAATTTACAAGTTCTCAAGGTCAAAACGTTTAGTTTACAATTTCACAAGACCTAAATACGTTTAGTTTACAAGTTCATAAGACCTAAATACGTTTAGTTTACAAGTTCACAAGTCCTAAACACTTTTAGCTTGCAAGTTCCAAGAGCAAAACGTTTAGCATACAAGTTCACAAAACGAAAACATTTAGCTTACAATTTCACAATACCAAACAGTTTACCTCAGAAGTTCGCAAGGTCAAAACGTTTGGTTTACAAGTTCTCAAGGTGAAAGTTCAACTAAGGGCGAAGGCAATTTTCGATTACAAGTTTCAAAACCAAAATGTTTAGTTTACAAGTTCATGAGATCTTTTCCGTTCATTTCTCGTGTGAGTAAACTAGATCATTTCAGCAGACCGAATTATATTCCTTGCGATATTTATATAAATAGGTATAAGCACAAATAAGTATAAGTATAAAACGTCTGCAGCTTCCCAGCTCTTCTACATGACTTTTAAAGTGAAGAAACCTTGACAATACTTGTTGCGACGACTTTATTAGTTTCTTTCTTTTTTATTACTGCGCGTTTTGAATTTGTATTTTCATCTTCTTTATTTACGCTGATAATGTTTTACTCCAAGAACGATAGTATGTTACATACTGCTCTTATTACATTCGTATACCAGATGGGATGCCAGAAACCCATCCTCAGTTCCAACCCTCACCTAAACTTTGTTATCTGAAGTCATTATCGCGGAGGCCAAAACCCCCCGTACCACAACCATTTTCTAAATGACTGAGTAAGTGTTTCCTTTGGATTTCACGCTTTCAGGATTTCCACCTAACAGAGCTGTAATAAACACATTTAGGTGCAAACTATTTAAACAATGCCATAAGATGTTATGCAATGACAATTCAACTGTCTCCAATCCCGAGAAGAATGTCTTCTATAGATAGGGAGTTATATTTATATAGCACAAATATTTAAGCCGGAAAAATGGCAATGCTTATTTTGTGATGTAACATAGATTCTTATAAATTTTATAATATTTGTTTAGCTGTGTAGTTAGCAAACAAGATATGGAGGAGGCTGTGGGGCAAAAACACGGCTCAAGTGATAAGGGTCGCTTTTATGAAACAGACTCGGTCTCAGATTTGCTCGTAGCATAATAAACTAACACTATTAAATCCATTCTATACTCCACTATAAATGTTGGAAGATCTGCTCGCTCTGTATTGATTCACAATATATTTGAAAAATTTTCTTGCCAAAATGCCAAGCACTTTATTTATATAGCGCAAATGTTTAGGCCGGTAAGTTGGCAACACATGTTTTGCTATAGACAAACTACGTGATGAAGTCTTTTTAGTATTAAATTAGAATTTCTTTATAAACTGACAACTTACTGAAAGGGTGTCCGTGCTTGCGTGTGAGTGCGCTGTGATCAAAGGGAGATGTATTTCTATTTATAACTACGATGAATTATGGCCGTGTAATTATGACATTTCAAAAATATTAATTAAATAATGAAGTAAACAACGAAAATCTGTGCTGATGACTTGAAAACGGGTTAGGAATCATCAACAATACACAATTGGCAAACGATAATATAGAATTTTCACGATGTGTTTCCCGGAATTCTGATATATCTGTTATCGTTGTAATAAATGGCGGCTGAGTGGGGGAGTTCTTGAGGACTAACCTAAAGGTTTCAAGTCTCCGTTAGTGACATTACCTATCGTGAATAGTGAAAGGCTCGAGTAAAATGCACCTTTTCTCTGTCTCTTTTATATGCTCTGTTATTGATGTAAAAATAAGTCGTTAATATTATTAGATAAATGATGATAAAATAACAGGAAACGCCAAAACCTCCCTCCGAAGTATTTCCCTCCCGACAGAGTATTTTCATAACAAAAAAGAAATATCAGGAAAGGAGGGTAATCACTGGGTAGGCCTAAATGCTGAAAGATGGTTTCTTAAGAGGATAGCGTTCCTTTTGCCTTAAATTGTAATATAAGCGTATATATCGAAATGAAAAAAATGTTTTGGAGTCTCGCTGTCAGAGGTGCTCCAACAAAATAAAACGTTGTTGTTCTCGATGAATTGACGCAATGAGTAATGTTCATCAGTCACGATTTCCTAAAATAGTCATTTGTTTTGGATTTTATTAATTAGAATTAGGTGAAACTAATTAAGCCTCGCTTTCCAGTAACCGTTACTTTAAGGACGATGTAGCCTCCAACTTGGAAAGCATCGATTGTTACTTTCGATATTAATTCCGTCGAGAATATCCCTATCTATGTAGAGTCTGCGTTTAAAAACTACATGTAGTAAAGATCCCTTAAATTGTTGTATCAGTGGTTAAGGCATCTTCATTTCGGAAAACAACATATGTTTCTCTCTCTCTAATACGTTGATAGCCTCGTAGTGCTGTCCGCATGTTTTTACGCCTGTTTTTATACGTTTAATAGCATCTAATAATGCAAGTAATCTACAAGTTGTAAAAATAATTATTGGCGTTTGTTTTGTTTTATGACGATCAGACATGTTGACTATGAAGGTTGTGAAAAGGTTTGTCAATAAGGATAGGGTTGAGGGAAAGCCATAAAATTCATCCACTTAATGAAGATTTAAGAAGGATTATAGTCAATCTGTGCATGATCTCATACATAAAGTAAATGTGTTATCTGTGAGTGATAAATGCAGGAGTGTACCAAAGTACGGGATTAAGGAAACCACGTGATGGTCACATATGAGTAAAGGTGTAGCCAGTCGAATACCTGAGGTAGACCCGGAATAGAGTGGCCTAGAACGAAGGGTTTTTACGGTTAGCGCGCTTATGCGTGGGTGTGTTAGGGTATAGAGGAATGCACAGTGTATAGTGTTATGGTTAGGGTTTAGTGTTATAGCTAGAGCGTATTGTTATAGTTAGGGTATACTGTAATGCTTAGGGTATAGTGTTAGGTAAGAGTAGAGTGATATGGTTAGGGCTTTGTGTTTTGGTCAGGGTATAGTGTTATGGTATGTGTAGAGTGATATGGTTAGGGCGTTGTGTTTTGGTCAGGGTATAGTGTTATGGTAAGGGTAGAGTGATGTGGTTAGGGCGTTGTGTTTTGGTCAGGATATATTGTTATGGTATGGGTAGAGTGATAAGGTTAGGGCGTTGTGTTTTGGTCAGGATATAGTGTTATGGTATGGGTCGAATGATATGGTATGGGCGTTGTGTTTTGGTCAGGGTATAGTGTTATGGTAAGGGTAGAGTGATATGGTTAGGGCGTTGAGTTTTGGTCAGGGTATAGTGTTATGGTATGTGTAGAGTGATATGTTTAGGGCGTTGTGTTTTGGTCAGGGTATAGTGTTATGGTAAGGGTAGAGTGATATGGTTAGGGCGTTGTGTTTTGGTCAGGATATATTGTTATGGTATGGGTAGAGTGATATGGTTAGGGCGTTGAGTTTTGGTCAGGGTATAGTGTTATAGTAAGGGTAGAGTGATATGGTTAGGTCGTTGTGTTTTGGTCAGTGTATAGTGTTATGTTAATGGTAGAGTGATAGGGTTAGGGCGTTGTGTTTTGGTCAGGATATAGTGTTATGGTAAGGGTAGAGTGATATGGTTAGGGCGTTGTATTTTAGTCAGGATATAGTGTTATGGTATGGGTCGAGTGATATGGTTAGGGCGTTGTGTTTTGGTCAGTGTATAGTGTTATAGTAAGGGTAGAGTGATATGGTTAGGGCGTTGTGTTTTGGTCAGGGTATAGTGTTATGCTAAGGGTAGAGTGTTAGGTAAGGGTAGAGTGATATGGTTAGGGCGTTGTGTTTTAGTCAGGGTATAGTGTTATGGTATGTGTAGAGTGATATGGTTATGGCGTTGTGTTTTGGTCAGGGCATAGTGTTATGGTAAGGGTAGAGTGATATGGTTAGGGCGTTGTGTTTTGGTCAGGGTATAGTGTTATGGTATGGGTCGAATGATATGTCTAGGGCGTTGTGTTTTGGTCAGGGTATAGTGTTATGGTAAGGGTAGAGTGATATGGTTAGGGCGTTGTGTTTTGGTCAGGATATATTGTTATGGTATGGGTAGAGTGATATGGTTAGGGCGTTGTGTTTTGGTCAGGGTATAGTGTTATAGTAAGGGTAGAGTAATATGGTTAGGTCGTTGTGTTTTGGTCAGGGTATAGTGTTATAGTAAGGGTAGAGTGATATGGTTAGGGCGTTGTGTTTTGGTCAGGGTATAGTGTTATGCTAAGGGTCGAGTGATATGGTTAGGGCGTTGTGTTTTGGTCAGTGTATAGTGTTATAGTAAGGGTAGAGTGATATGGTTAGGGCGTTGTGTTTTGGTCAGGGTATAGTGTTATGCTACGGGTAGAGTGATATGGTTAGGGCGTTGTGGCTTGGTCAGGATATAGTGTTATGGTATGGGTCGAGTGATATGTTTAGGTCGTTGTGTTTGGTCAGGGTATAGTGTTATGCTAAGGGTCGAGTGATATGGTTAGGGCGTTGTGTTTTGGTCAGTGTATAGTGTTATAGTAAGGGTAGAGTGATATGGTTAGGGCGTTGTGTTTTGGTCAGGGTATAGTGTTATGCTAAGGGTAGAGTGATATGGTTAGGGCGTTGTGGTTTGGTCAGGATATAGTGTTATGGTATGGGTCGAGTGATATGTTTAGGTCGTTGTGTTTGGTCAGGGTATAGTGTTATGCTAATGGTAGAGTGATATGGTTAGGGCGTTGTGTTTTGGTCAGGATATAGTGTTATGGTAAGGGTAGAGTGATATGGTTGGGCGTTGTGTTTTGGTCAGGGTATAGTGTTATGGTAAGGGTAGAGTGATATGTTTAGGTCGTTGTGTTTTGGTCAGGGTATAGTGTTATGCTAAGGGTCGAGTGATATGGTTAGGGCGGTGTGTTTTGGTCATGGTATAGTGTTATGCTAAGGGTCGAGTGATATGGTTAGGGCGTTGTGTTTTGGTCATGGTATAGTGTTATGCTAAGGGTCGAGTGATATGGTTAGGACGTTGTGTTTATGGTCAGGGTATAGTGTTATGCTAAGGGTAGAGTGATATGGTTAGGACGTTGTGTTTATGGTCATGGTATAGAGTTATGCCAAGGGTCGAGTGATATGTTTAGGGCGTTGTGTTTTGGTCATGGTATAGAGTTATGCTAAGGGTAGAGTGATATGGTTAGGGCGTTGTGTTTTGGTCAGGGTATAGTGTTATGCTAAGGGTAGAGTGTTAGGTAAGGGTAGAGTGATATGGTTAGGGCGTTGTGTTTTAGTCAGGGTATAGTGTTATGGTATGTGTAGAGTGATATGGTTATGGCGTTGTGTTTTGGTCAGGGCATAGTGTTATGGTAAGGGTAGAGTGATATGGTTAGGGCGTTGTGTTTTGGTCAGGGTATAGTGTTATGGTATGGGTCGAATGATATGTCTAGGGCGTTGTGTTTTGGTCAGGGTATAGTGTTATGGTAAGGGTAGAGTGATATGGTTAGGGCGTTGTGTTTTGGTCAGGATATATTGTTATGGTATGGGTAGAGTGATATGGTTAGGGCGTTGTGTTTTGGTCAGGGTATAGTGTTATAGTAAGGGTAGAGTAATATGGTTAGGTCGTTGTGTTTTGGTCAGGGTATAGTGTTATAGTAAGGGTAGAGTGATATGGTTAGGGCGTTGTGTTTTGGTCAGGGTATAGTGTTATGCTAAGGGTCGAGTGATATGGTTAGGGCGTTGTGTTTTGGTCAGTGTATAGTGTTATAGTAAGGGTAGAGTGATATGGTTAGGGCGTTGTGTTTTGGTCAGGGTATAGTGTTATGCTACGGGTAGAGTGATATGGTTAGGGCGTTGTGGCTTGGTCAGGATATAGTGTTATGGTATGGGTCGAGTGATATGTTTAGGTCGTTGTGTTTGGTCAGGGTATAGTGTTATGCTAAGGGTCGAGTGATATGGTTAGGGCGTTGTGTTTTGGTCAGTGTATAGTGTTATAGTAAGGGTAGAGTGATATGGTTAGGGCGTTGTGTTTTGGTCAGGGTATAGTGTTATGCTAAGGGTAGAGTGATATGGTTAGGGCGTTGTGGTTTGGTCAGGATATAGTGTTATGGTATGGGTCGAGTGATATGTTTAGGTCGTTGTGTTTGGTCAGGGTATAGTGTTATGCTAATGGTAGAGTGATATGGTTAGGGCGTTGTGTTTTGGTCAGGATATAGTGTTATGGTAAGGGTAGAGTGATATGGTTGGGCGTTGTGTTTTGGTCAGGGTATAGTGTTATGGTAAGGGTAGAGTGATATGTTTAGGTCGTTGTGTTTTGGTCAGGGTATAGTGTTATGCTAAGGGTCGAGTGATATGGTTAGGGCGGTGTGTTTTGGTCATGGTATAGTGTTATGCTAAGGGTCGAGTGATATGGTTAGGGCGTTGTGTTTTGGTCATGGTATAGTGTTATGCTAAGGGTCGAGTGATATGGTTAGGACGTTGTGTTTATGGTCAGGGTATAGTGTTATGCTAAGGGTAGAGTGATATGGTTAGGACGTTGTGTTTATGGTCATGGTATAGAGTTATGCCAAGGGTCGAGTGATATGTTTAGGGCGTTGTGTTTTGGTCATGGTATAGAGTTATGCTAAGGGTAGAGTAATATGGTTAGAGCGTTGTGTTTTGGTGAGGGTATAGAGTTATGGTAAGGGTAGAATGATATGGTTAGGACGTTGTGTTTATGGTCAGGGTAAATTGTTATGCTAATGGTAGAGTGATATGGTTAGGGCGTTGTGTGTTGGTCATGGTATAGAGTTATGCCAAGGGTCGAGTGATATGTTTAGGACGTTGTGGTTTGGTCATGGTATATAGTTATGCTAAGGTTCGAGTGATATGGTTAGGGCGTTGTGGTTTGGTCAGGGTATAGAGTTATGCCAAGGGTAGAGTGATATGGTTAGGGCGTTGTGTTTTGGTTAGGGCGTTGTGTTTTGGTCATGGTATAGAGTTATGCCAAGGGTCGAGTGATATGGTTAGGGCATAGTGTTTATGATCAGGGTATAGAGTTATGCTAAGGGTCGAGTGATATGGCTAGGGCGTTGTGGTTTGGTCATGGTATAGAGTTATGCTAAGGGTCGAGTGATATCGTTAGGGCGTTGTGGTTTGGTCAGGGTATAGAGTTATGCCAAGGGTCGAGTGATATGGTTAGGACGTTGTGTTTTGGTCAGGATATAGTGTTATGGTAAGGGTTGAGTGATATGTTTAGGTCGTTGTGTTTTGGTCAGGGTATAGAGTTATGCTAAGGGTAGAGTAATATGGTTAGAGCGTTGTGTTTTGGTGAGGGTATAGAGTTATGGTAAGGGTAGAATGATATGGTTAGGACGTTGTGTTTATGGTCAGGGTAAAGTGTTATGCTAATGGTAGAGTGATATGGTTAGGGCGTTGTGTTTTGGTCATGGTATAGAGTTATGCCAAGGGTCGAGTGATATGTTTAGGACGTTGTGGTTTGGTCATGGTATATAGTTATGCTAAGGGTCGAGTGATATGGTTAGGGCGTTGTGGTTTGGTCAGGGTATAGAGTTATGCCAAGGGTCGAGTGATATGGTTAGGGCGTTGTGGTTTGGTCAGGGTATAGAGTTATGTCAAGGGTCGAGTGATATGGTTAGGACGTTGTGTTTTGGTCAGGATATAGTGTTATGGTAAGGGTAGAGTGATATGTTTAGGTCGTTGTGGTTTGGTCATGGTATAGAGTTATGCCAAGGGTAGAGTGATATGGTTAGGGCGTTGTATTTTGGTCATGGTATAGAGTTATGCTAAGGGTCGAGTGATATGGCTAGGGCGTTGTGGTTTGGTCATGGTATAGAGTTATGCTAAGGGTCGAGTGATATGGTTAGGGCGTTGTGGTTTGGTCAGGGTATATAGTTATGCCAAGGGTCGAGTGATATGGTTAGGACGTTGTGTTTTGGTCAGGATATAGTGTTATGGTAAGGGTAGAGTGATATGTTTAGGTCGTTGTGTTTTGATCAGGGTATAGAGTTATGCTAACGGTAGAGTAAAATGGTTAGAGAGTTGTGTTTTGGTGAGGGTATAGTGTTATGGTAAGGGTAGAATGATATGTTTAGGGCGTTGTGTTTTGGTCTGGATATAGTGTTATGGTATGGGTCGAGTGATATGGTTAGGTTGTTGTGTTTTGGTCAGGGTATAGTGTTATGCTAATGGTAGAGTGATATGGTTAGGGCGTTGTGTTTTGGTCATGGTATAGAGTTATGCTAAGGGTCGAGTGATATGGTTAGAGCGTTGTGTTTTGGTGAGGGTATAGTGTTATGGTAAGGGTAGAGTAATATGGTTAGAGCGTTGTGTTTTGGTGAGGGTATAGTGTTATGCTAAGGGTAGAGTAATATGGTTAGAGCGTTGTGTTTTGGTCAGGGTATAGTGTTATGCTAAGGGTAGAGTAATATGGTTAGAGCGTTGTGTTTTTGTGAGGGTATAGTGTTAGGTAAGGGTAGAATGATATGTTTAGGGCGTTGTGTTTTGGTCTGGATATAGTGTTATGGTATGGGTCGAGTGATATGGTTAGGGCGTTGTGTTTTGGTCTGGGTATAGTGTTATGGTAAGGGTAGATTGTTATTGTTAGGGCGTTGTGTTTTGATCAGGGTATAATGTTATGGTATGGGTCGAGTGATATGGTTAGGGCGTTGTGTTTTGGTCAGGATATAGTGTTATGGTAAGGGTAGAGTGATATGGTTAGGGCATTGTGTTGTGGTCAGGATATAGTGTTATGGTAAGGGTAGAGCGATATGTTTAGGTCGTTGTGTTTTGGTCAGGGTATAGTGTTATGGTAAGGGTAGAGTGATATGGTTAGGACGTCGTGTTTTGGTCAGGGTATAGTGTTATGGTAAGGGTCGAGTGATATGGATAGGACGTCGATATAGTATTACGGTTAGGGAATGGTGTTATGTTTAAGGTATTGTGTTATGGTTTGGGTGTAATGTTTTGCTTAGGGTATATTGTTATGCATGGTATAGTATGTTTAATTATGTTTTGCAATTTGCTTTTCGAAATGGTGTACGAGCCCTCTAAACGAATTATTAAAAAAAAAATGTTTACGTGAAACAATAATAATAACTTTAAAAAAAATGCCAATTGCAACACTGACATTAGAGTTAGACAATATTTGTGAGTATGCATGTGATGAATTGACCCATAGCTTACAAAACCCACCTTTATAAATATTTATTTAGGTTCAAAAGCATGACGTTTGTAATTGAGTTCATGAAAAGAAGCAAATAAACCATATATAAAATACAGAATCCACTAAATTCAAATGTTAAAAGACGAACATACATTAAAATTAATAAATAATAAAAGACGGCTTTAAAAACATAAACAATAATTTAGGGACTAATAATGTAGAAAAGTTTGTACAGGAGAGATAAGTTCAATGAGAATCTGAGAAGTACGGGTCTACCTTTTATAGATTATTCTGAAGATTAAATAACATTTCTTAAAATAAAAATAAAGAAAAAACTAAAAACCAATATAAAATTTGTTGAAAACAAACAAATTTTAAATAATACAAAATAAATATAAAATAGTTATAACATTTCGATTAAAATATAAAATCTTCTGTTGTCTTGGTTACATTGTAAATGTAAAAATTACCACGAAATTTCTAAAGATATGAAACAACTTTCTGATTCTATATGATTACACTGTATTTTCCAATATTTATTTGCGGTAATACAAAGTAAATATTAACGGTTTTCTCCGTACATAGAAGTTAGTACCCGGTCTTTATTTAACGGACATTTAGACCTGTGAATAAAAATTTCCGTTTATTATTTTTTTTTACTACTCTAATAACACTGCACACGGGACACTAATGCTAAACACATCTAACACATAAGGAGGATGCAAAGCTACTCCAGCGCCCACACACAATGCGGGATTTCGATGAAATTAGAGTTGTTATTGGGAAGTATAGTGCGTAAGGTTTAACGGTGTCCTCCGTTCTGCTCTAGCATTTGATTACTAGCCTAACTGAATACATTATACAATACATATATCGTCTCTTTCGTAATCGCGTCTCTTTCTTTGCAGAAGCAGAGCAACACATTTAAAGATCATGTCTATATCAAACTATTACAGTATTATCATTTAGTTAATTAGAGCTGTTTACATTTTAAACACGACACTGATATTTTCTGGGTGTTGGGTTTGGTCCCCGCACTGCAGCCCAGTCACCCTAGCGATCTCAAGGTCAGAGACACCGTTAAACCTCACGCACTGTAAACAGACGATAGATTTGCGTTGTAAATATTTAAGTTTTTGTTTGGCAAAAAATATATGTAATTTTTATTTTATATAAAAAATATTTTGTGATATTTAATACTTCAAGTAATTTCCCAAAAAAAGGTAAATAAGTGAAATATTAAACAAATGGCAAGTTTATACTGTTGTGTACTTGAAGCATGCCAGGCTACAATGTTACTACACTCTATAGCCTAAGGTTATTAGTAGACCTATGATACAAAACAGTTTGACTCAAAACCTTGTTTGTATCAATTTAGACATAATTAAGGACACATAATTGGAAATAAAATTAACAAACGACCACAGAATTGTGGTTTTCGTCAGAGTAATTACTAAATTTTAATTTAAAACAAAATAAACATACCCTAATAACACAATTTAATTGATATTTTAGGATAAAAATACAAAAGTTTCAATAAGCTTATAGGAATTTGTTAATTAAAACTATTATAATATAAATTACGATATAAACAGTACAGGAAATGTTTTAAAAGTAAATAGACCAGTGGAGATTGGGTAGCTCTGCATCCCCTTATCTAACGAGACACCAACACATACACATCTGCATTTTGCATTTTTTTTAAAAGTGTTAATATTAGTAACGTTTCGACTGAACTTTGTCATCTTCAGGGTGACGACACAACTGTTGGGATGATGGTAATAGGTTAAAAACCCATGCAACAATTGTCGCTACTTAACCGAGGACATGGTAGTCGTTTCGCTACCGTGGAAATCAGTCGTCTTGCTTTTCTGGTATTTTTTTCGTTTAGATTGAACGTCCTGTCTCACCCAGGGCGCTATTGCATCTACCTGCAACACAACGACACTCTTAAATCATACTTATTCTAGATATGTTTTGCCTGAATCAAAATATGAACTGATAAGATTGATAATTTATGAAATGAAAATAGTAAATGGTGAATACGATGAAATGAAATGACGGTTTTAATTTCTTCGTTTTTTTTTTCTTGTTTTATTCTTTATACCAGACTTGCTTGTTTTTAACTGTTTTTTATGTGTGGATACGTACACTATTTCTAGAGAAAGGTTGTTTACAGATATTGCGTGTTAAAGTCATTATGCATTGGAATATTAGATACATTATAAAAAATTAATTACAAAAAAACAAATTGATGATCAAAAAAGGTTTATCAATGTATTTGTGAAGACAAAGTCGTAGGCTACAGTTAATAGGATTTTATGTTGTTATGCTAAATTCTGTGATAGATTATTAGACCAGCTAGTTCAGGGGTCCCAAAAGTTTTCGCACCACGCCCCCTCCACTTTATGCTATAAATAAATAGGTATAGCCATATGAAAAATAGAAAAAACATTACATATATATATATAATAAATTATTTCCAATATTTACACACACACACACACATGCACACACACACACACACACACACACACACACACACATACACACACACACATATATATATATATATATAGCCTATATATATATATATATTGAAAACAATTTATTTATTTATACATACTTTCACAAGAAACATCATATATCATTTCAAGTTTTAATTCGCAAAGTAAATTTTAACTGATGACAGGAAAATCCGTTAGTGAGATGGATGAGCTTGAATGTTTTCACTAGTATACCTATATGAGGGTGTTTTTTAGTAAGGGATAAACGCAAGTTATTGGCAACATCAAGTTTGTTCTTATATTATATTTTGTTTTCATTGCAACAAGTGCTGAACATGTTTTTTTTTCTCGCACAAGTTGATGCTTGAAAAAGGCAAGTATAACCGAAGAGCTGACTTTAATACACTTTTAAGTATTTTATAAAAAATGAAGATATGTCCATTATGGCGCTGTTGCCACTTTCAATGGCAAACATTCGTTTCGTGACACTTTTATACTATTATTTTTTTCAAGCTCTCATGTTGATTTAATTTCAAGTTTACAAAATTTGCATAACTTTTAGAGATATTCATTTTATAAATGCAATAATTACATTTAAACTTTCTAAATATCATGGACAATAAAATTACCTATGTAAAAAAAATCTGAGGTGTAAATTCAGTTTTACTAAATGAGAATTTATCCTAGTATTTTCCAACTAGTCTCGCGTCCCCTGGTGCCTCCCAGAATGTGAAACCCCCAATGAGCTAGATAATTGGTTCCCAAAATGGGAAGCGCGCCCAATTTGGGGGGGGGGGCGTGAAGGCAAGTCAGGGAGGGCGCGAAACCAGTTGGAAAGTAATAAGATAAATTAAATATATTTAATATTATAAGAACAAACTTGATGTTGCTAATGACTTGGATTGTCCCCTTATTAAAGTACAACCTCAAGTACCCATGCTAGTGTATTAAATGCAGTTTAAAGCAACAGATTTTTCCCTTATCAGTTAAAATTTACCTTACAAATAAAAGTTGATATGTAATATAACGTTTCTTGTGAAAGGATGTATAGATAATTGTTTTAAATATATATATATATATATATATATATATATATATATATATATATATTAAGAAGTCACAAGAGGAGGGGGAAGTGGACCCAAAATTTTGGGAACCCCTGAGCTAGATATATAGTTACTCAGAGAGAACGGCTCTTCCCATACGAACTCCATCAGGCTAGAAGTGATAATCAACAGACGCGGACAGGCGATCATAACAAAATTCGTATATTAGGGAAGCCTTGTTCAAGGATGTGTCAACTCTTGTGAGCCATATGTCTCCTCCCCCACTTGAGATAGCATGATTCTTGACTCTGCCTTAATCCTAAGTACTCCCTTAATTCGCTAGGTTTGTCCTCCCAAATGCCTAGGAAATGCCTGTGCGTTTCTAACCCCAAACAAAAATACATTAATATAAACAAAATAAAAAAGGAATTATTATTATTATTAAGAATTCTCCTCGATATAACCAAGCAATTATTGGTAATAACACAACTAAACAAACACCCAATACCACAATACAAGATGTAATCAATTAGTAAATTAAAACTTTTTAAATAATCAATAACTAAATTAATAAAGTTTTACAATCAATAACTAATTAAATAAAGTTTACAATCAATAACCAATTAAGAAAGTTAGTCTATCCATATTAAACTCTTTTATACATTTGGATGACCTTGTCATGATCAGAAGGTATAACTACAAAGGTTTGTACATAAGGGTTCAATCTCGACAACTTTGTTAATTTTTCATTGAAATTAGAAATTTTTTAGTTTAGTTATTGATTATAGGGATTTTTTAATTTATTTATTGGTTGTAGAACTTAATGCATTGCGGTATTGGGTGTTTGGGTTTATTGTATTACAGTAAAACCTCTCATATCCGGATTCTCTGATATCCGGAAAGTAGACCTAAACGTCTTTATTCCGCAATTCGCCTTGCCTTTGGCGCAAGAAATCGACTCTTTGTTCTTTCCCGACTCAGCGATCTGTAAGTCTCCGTATCTTTTAGTTTACTAGCGTTCTTCGGTGTAATTAGGTAATTTAGTTATTTTACACAAGAATTTGTTATATACAATATGCAGTACGGCGGAAAAGCGGAAAAACTGTGTTTTCCATTCAATGATTCACGAGATTACTACTAGTCACTAGTGAGAAAGACTTAGTGAGCACACAGCCTGCGTTTACAAAAGAACACAAACCATTACGTATAGGTAAGCAAACCCTTACGTATAGCTAAGCTTTCCAAGCACTTGAGCATGTGATCGAGTACGTCCAACAACAAGACGAAGCAACGCCTGCAGATCGCCCACTCTTTCAGTCGTTGAGCTATATTTCATTATAGAAACGTGTTCTTTTTTTTTACTAAACCTGATAATTAATGCACATATGTATGAACGGTATAGTTTTAACGGTATGTAACTAAATTGTAAATACATTTCTATATTGCTATTAAAATATAATTACAATCTTCAACAAGTGTAATTTATTTACTTAAAACAATCATACATCTACTTCCAATTGGAATGGTTGTGATTATGTAGTGTTATTACAAAACCCCTCCCATATCCGTATTTTTCGTTATCTGGATCGGGCTGTTGCCACATTGATCCGGATATGAGAGGTTTTACTGTAATTGTAATAAGGCCACTGCCTTCATTGTACTATATATATATATATATATATATATATAAAAATATATATATATATATATATATTAAATATAATAAATATGGTTATATGTTTTCTTGTAATACAGTTAATAAATTTAAAATATTTCAAAAACAAGAATAATTTTAATGAATATATTCATTAAAAGAATTCTTGTTTTTGAAATATTTAAAATTTATTATATATATATATATATATATATATATATATATATATATATATATATATATATATCTGTAGCTACGAAATAGGTTTTCCTGTTAGAATTATTTTCAAGATAAAATAATATACACTAATTACAGGAATAATTTATTGAATAATACACTCAAAGCTTTTCGTTGGTTGACATTACCAACATCCTCAGGAATTACTAAGAATGACAAAAGAACTCCTTTATTATATATATATATATATATATATATATATATATATATATATATATCTGTAGCTACGAAATAGGTTTGTACGGCATATAGCTTGATTTTAGTAAACATTATTGGAGATTAAGTCTCTAATGATAAGATTTGGTTACAACACGATGTTCCACAAATTTGAAAACGAGTGCAAGTCTGTGCGCTTCACGTCACAACAAGCGAATTTGATGTATTTTCCCGTACCCAAATTCTAAAACAATCAAATGGAAAGAGAAATTCAAGCAAAATATATAACTTTTTCCTCAATGCAAATATCAAAAACTGTTTTAAATTTGCTTTTGATTTGTCGACACACATTTAGAGCAACTGACTCGTTTTAGGCAGAAATCATTTAAAGGCAACAATCATTCAGATGCTCCCCTTTGCCCCTCATAAAGTCATAAAGAATAAATTAAAGTACAAATAAAATCATAGAGAACAGAAAAGTTTATTTCTATAATTTTAAGACGGCCAGCCAGTATTACTAATATCATCAAACATTTGTATGATAAAATCGAAGATAGACATAACTTATACCCACTGGGAGCATGTCGTGACGTCACACGTGTGAAGCAGCGATTCTGAAGTAGATTATCAGGTTGTAGGGGAGAATTATGGCATTACATGGGCAGATTCGCTTACCTGAAGGCTGCCGGGGTGAAGATTTTGAGTCGTACGAGTGATTAATGAGTTCGAATGTCCACCTAGTTCTAGAGTTAGTGACGTTTAAGAACCATAGATCCAGGAAGAAGTATCCTAGAGGTTTTCTGTTTCTCAAGCAGACTTAGAATGAAATAGAGCTTCGGGAAGAGATGTAGGGAGAACGCGTCTGAACAAATGATGCGGACGATAGAGAATTCATCGGTATCTGTGATTTTAATCAGGCATATTAGTTGATGCTTTTCATAAGATAAGAGATGAAAATGAGATAACCACATAAAATATAACTCACACTCTACCGGAATTGAGGTTATATTTTTATGATCACGTGATGAACAACGGATACGTTGATTGTTAAACCTAGCAATCAACAACTTATCTTCTGTTTGTTGAATACAATCGGAAAGGAATCTCTCGTTTAGAGAGCTAGAAAGTTAGTGTCAGAAATTGTTGTATAACCAAATGGGCGAAATTCTTCAAATATTCTCAAAAATTATTAATGGACATGAAAATGAGTGTCTGATAAATGAAAATAACAAAAAAGACATTTTTTAGAAGTTAGAACAATTAATGTAAATAAACATACAAAGAAACGAATGAAACTTTTAACAATACTATTGGAATAACGTAGCGTTAAGGGGCAAAACGCAGCTGCCTAGCACGTAACTTGACCCAGAAACTTTGTTCCTGGTCGAAGTTATTTTCAGTCTCCGACAAGATGGGAAGATAATGTCCAGACAGGAACACGGTTTTATCTCCTCAAAACACAAATCGGAATTTTATATTTATTGCTTCCTGTGTGTATTTAGCGAGGCCTTGGTTTTTTATAATTATTTTGTAAACAGTTGAAATTAATTTATATGATGAAACAATTTCGATTTTTAAACTGTAGATGAATGTTTTGTTTCACAGCTTAAACAAAGGTGTAATTATTCAACACACTGGTTGCCAGCTGGTGTTCGATTTTTATCGCGTACCACTTTGCTAACGGAATAAAAGCATTTTATTCCCAAGCATGGTCATTTTATTGGGCTGTAGAGTGATTTTATTATACACACATTATATTGCTCGTATTTAGGGTAGAAAACGTTTTTCTAAAATAATAATAAAAAAAAAGTAATAGAACAAATGAATAATGTCACAAAACACGTTACACGTTTGGGAAACGTAGTTTGTAAAGCAGCATCAGAATAATTTACATAAATGAAACCGTTATACCATAAATGACTTTCTTTTATGCAAAACCTTATGTACATTTCAATTGCATAGCAATCATCCTCAGAGGTAATTTACAATAAAAATGCTGTATTTTTTTTGTAATTATTTATAATTTATTGTAATACGGTATATTTATTGTAAATTACCTCTGAGGATTATTACAATAGAATTAAAATGTAAGTAAGGTTATAAATAATAGAGAAAGTAATTTGTGGTATAGAGGTTTCATTTATTTAAATTAAAGACTACGCCACAGTTGTTTTATACAGTTATAGCATCAGAATAAGACAAATATATAGTCCTACATCTGAGTACATGTTTCTGCCTTACCTAATATTACAATACTTGACTCGTTTCGGAATCACTACATTTTCAAAACTGAAGTCATACTTAGAGTAAATCAGAAAATGTAGTCATTCCGAAACGCGTCAAATATATTAATGTTAGGAAAGGCAGAAACATTTACTTAAATACATACAGATATTCCTAACGGAAATGAAGATGACTGTATTAGGAATAAGATCAAGAACTAGGCCCTAATTTGAAACCCATTTTATTTAAGTGATTGACTTTAATCTAATGTTAAAGTATTTTTGGTATTTGAATACCATAAAGTTTTTGATATTTATCTTTGTAGTAAGTTCAAAATTTATAAATGTTCCATATATTTTTAAAAATAATTTGCCTTTCTTTTAAATTTTTACTGTATTAATTTGAATAATTTAACATATTAATTTTTTTATTTATTAAGATAGGTTAACTTTAGTAGCATTATTTTATATATGGTGTACGTTTTTTTTGAATATATTTATATACTATAGAGTTTTAATGTAGTTTGTTTTAATGTATAACTATCAGTAGTATTGATAACGGTTACTTTATTTAATACTGTTCAATGGATAAGTTTATTCTCATGTTTTATTTATTTAGGATTTATTTTGTGATCAAAAATACATTGCTCTATGTCAAAAGTGTATTGAATCTATAGAGTCTCTTATAAACTCAAAGATTTGACCCTTCAAACAGTTGTTTAAAATGTATTTGTTTAAATATTGAATGTAACACGGATTTTTGTTAACTGAAAAATTCTGTCATTTTCGGCTGTGAGTGAGTTGTAACTCAGTCAGTGTACACTGATAAACTCAACGTTTGGTGTTGTAGAAATATGTTTGTATGAAGAAATATCAGCGTGTGGGATTGGCCGAGAGAAATGAATACTTGAAGTGGTTAACAGAGGTTTTAATAAAAACCTATTTAAATTAGTTTATAGAAAACATTAGTTGGAGGTTGAAAATTTATTGAATAACGATTTTATTTATGGAATTTTATTGATACACTTGAAAAAGTGTGCTGAAGAAAGTTTTCATTTCTTTCTTATTCGAAAAATTGAAATACAAACATATAACTCATTAACATTATATTAAATATTTACAGTAAAATTTATCGAAGAAAACGTACACAGATATTTAATAATAATAGTATGTATTTTAATTTTTGTATTCTATAATAATTAATTCTACAATAATTTTGTATTCTACAATAACTAATAGTATTCTACAATAATTTAGAATAAATAAAGTAATGTTATGTGATGAGCCGTTTATAGTTTATACAACGTAAACTATAACATGAAATCAGCTGTTGTGTGAAGTCATATGTTATCACCTAAGCTGTATAAAGCGCGTTCTCTCGTCCTAAACATACAATATACTAAGGCTACAGAAATATTCACTGCAATAATGCCTTGTAACGTAACGTAACATATTTCAGATGGGTTTCATTTTTAAAGATTTGCTCATAAAATAGTTTATAAGTTTAATTTACTAAACCTCCCCTGATCGGATGCCTTGCAAGATATATTGTAGTACAGTTATGATGTAATGTAGTAGAGCAACTTAGTGATCTGTTTTGTTATAAACCTTGAGCGAGTAAGGTTTTCTGTGTTCTTTAAAATAATATTAATAACTTACGGGACTTATATCAATCAGAACACTTTGTTATTCTATTACATTAACATGTACCTCTACAGTATAGGGTTGGGATAAGGTTGGTTGGAAAAAATTGGTTGTAGCACTCGGGGGAGTTTTTATAGCTACGTCTACAGAAATTTTAAATTGAGAAAACATTTTATTTTGCCTAATGGTAAATTACCTAAGCATTTGTTATCGTATAAGAAACAATAATACTGATTTTTTACATTTAACACCAATATATGTTCAAGAAATAATTTATAGCTAACAGTTCAAAATTTTTAACAAAAAATCGCAAAAAATATGAATATATATTTGTATTCAATTTTTATACCTTTATTTGAGGAATGTATTTAAGAAAGACCAATATTCATTGTAGTTAGCTATAAAATAATGTAGCTAACAAAAAAAAAATTTTACCAGATGTTTACTGAACACAAAATGTTTTGGTACTTACGTATTATACGGAGACCACTAATACAGATACGTAGTAATGTTGTACAAAATTACAACCAAATTTATCCTGAATGGATACTTTATAGGTATATTCATGTCTAGACGTAGTGCAGTGCACTGTTGCTACTGCGCTCTCAAAAAGGTAGTCCCAACTAAAATTCGAACAAATAAATCTAACATAACCTAACTTTAACGTGTATTCCGCAGTTAATTTGTGTGTTGGTTCAAGTGAATTTATTTGAATTTATTTACCTATTAAATGTTCAGTCAGGATAGATTTGTTTGTAATTTTATACAACATTACTACGTACCTATAATAGTGGCCTCCGTATAATACGTAAGTACAATTTTTTTTTAACAAATTCAATTGAAATCAGTTGTTAAAGAGTATCAGATGTACCTAAGTATAAATAAAGTAATATATTTATTAACAGATCAAAACTATTTACTTGACAAGTAGTTTCCTTAACAATATTCAATAAATAGTGTAACATAACCTAAGTGTTAAAACAATTGTTTACAACATAACCTATAACATGATATCAGCTGTTATGTGAAATCAGCTGTTATGTGAAATCATATGTTATCATTGAATTCAGTTTGAGGTGACTCATAGCACAACCCGACGGAAACTATACTGACGTTAAATTGTATGTTTATGTCCCTCCAATAAGTTTTTGTAGGTGTCGTTATAGACGTTTTCACTTTATAATGTATTATTTTTTCTAACCTGAATACGAGCGGCAGACGAGACTCTCAGACGCATGCGCAGAACAAATGGTTCTGGTAGAATCTACTTTCAATGAAAAAAGGTTTGCGATACAAATTCTGTATGCTACCAGGACATGCATGAACTCGAGTTAAATCATATGCATACGAATAGGCTAAAACGCTGACACTTTTTGGGGCATCATTACCCCACCAGTCAACTTTATGCTGAGTTACAATCTCGTCATTAGAGCCTCTGAAGATGAAACAATATTTACGAAATACGTGATTACAACACCCGCCAAAATGTAGGAGGAAGAAAACAAATTTGTTTTTGAAAAACAAACAAGAATAACATTTGGCAATGGAGAGGCTCCAAAACGTTCAGTCAATAGGACACGTGTTTAATTATGTCGAAATATGTATTTTGGTTTAAATATAATAGTTACCAGACAAAACATAAACCAGGAATGTGAGTATCGAACGCTCTGAAAGCTACAAGTCCTGTTGTCATCGAAACCTGGCCTGACAAACAAATCCTTTGAGAAAGAGTATTTTCCCCCTTATACATAGGCCTAACTATGAAAGGCGATAAATGTGTCAGAAAGTGGTGGTGAGTAGTTTCACAAGTATGCAACTTTAAAATTATATAAAATGACATAGAATTTCAGATCAAGAGCTGCAATAATTGACACACAATCTATTTCATCAAATCGCTTGTAATTTATATGTATCTAAGCGAAAATATTTACAAAAGTATCCAAAAGTGTAAAGGTGCGCAAGTGTAAAATAATCTATGATGTTTTCGGCGAAGTTTCGACACAAAGTAAAGATCAGTCGAGAATTTTGTAATCCCAGATAAAAATAACATTTTGTTGTCTGTTTCACAGCGTTCAATGTTGTTTTTACGTTTGGGAAAGCAAAAATAAACCAACGTAAGCGAACAGGCCCTGGCAGAAGGCAATTTTGATGAAACAGCTGATGTTACTATGTTATTACGTTTGTGAAGGATTTACTGATATGATTTTGAATACAGATATGATTTAGGTGGGCATATTAAAATCCCTGTTCTGGGATATCCGAAATCATGGCTGCAAGGTTGGAAATATGAAGCATAACCACTCTCTATCGGGTGAGTGACTGACGTCAGTGGATGACTGCACACATACCCATGCTTAGCCTTTTATCAATTATTATTCCTGCCATCAACCCATCCTTGTGATGCCTAATGATAACTGCAATCATTATAGTTCATGTTTATTTTGCTAATTACCGGAGGGAGAGAGAGAGAGAGAGGCCATTATTACGTGTTAAACATAGTGCTCGCTCCTTAAGGGCTTTAAAGTTAAACCTTAAAGTTTACTGACGTCAACTTCTCCTGCTGTTTTGTGTTTTTTAGAGCAACGATTTTTTTGTATCTAACTTGAGTAGATACGATAGCGTTAACACGATCAGAATCAACAATCTATCTAGTTTGTTTGTCCAGTTACGGTTGTGCAAAGAAGCCAGCGAGAGTAGTGGAAAGAGACCGAGACAGGTTTTAAATAATTCACCAATAATAAACAGTTAAAAAAATACTGTAAAACCGATTATATTATTTTCATTCACTGCGAACCCTTTAAACGATATAATGAAGTACAGTACGATTAAATTGAGTAATAAACGATATATAATCAAGAGCTATAGGATATAATGAAAGGCAGACAACATAATTGAGGTTTGAACGATGTAAGCAAGACTATAAGATATAATGAAGGGCTATAAGATATATGCTGGATATTATCAATGTCCGTATGAAATAATTAATGTTTTTACGACCAAATAATAGTGCTTCCCCTTTTCAATTAACAGCTACAGTTAATTTCATTTCTATCTTAATATCATAAAAGTATAATCTACATTAAACCCAGACTAGACTCAACGGGCCAATCCGGTTTATCGATCACCAACACTGGATAACGTTTTGTGGAAAAGTACGAGAGTGTCGTTTATTCAATTATTTTAGTCCGGCCACAGTATTGTTTGGCTTCTTCGTTCTTAATTCTGGCGGAGACGGAGTAAAGCGTTAAAACGAATCGAACACGCACTGCAACAACGTTTGCGAGGTCTCTTGGCTATAAAATCAAGCAAATATACACAATTTTAATTGGACCTCGTACTATATTGTATCCTCGTCCCAAAAGTCCTTCTCGATCCTCCATAACCCCTCTGCAACTCGCACTTCCTCTCCCAGCCTCTAGAAGCCTCCTACAATAGGCTACTAGCTTTTAAGTTTTAGTCTTAATACGTTTAGATTGTAAATAGTGTGTAACTGGTGCAAATATGAGTGTATCTCCTGTTTGTTTATTCCTATTAATCTCATCGTGTATCTGTTAAGTTTCATCATGTTGCTGGTCAAGTTAAGTTAGTTTAAGATCTTCCATCATAACTTTGTTATTCCATTCTAGCTCTAAGTCTTATTACACATTTTTACACTATCTTATGTCTCCAAAACACCCTTACTACAAACATAAATTGACACACACAACGAAAAATGTCACCCAAACAAAAAAAAGTCAGTCAGACAAATGTTTAAAATAAACATAATCCCCCAGAATAAAATCCTTAAAACCGTCTCACCCAAAAATACGTCCTGCCTTTCAAATGTCCTTCCTAAATCGAGCCCCTACCAAAAACCCTGTTCCCATATTCCTATCCGCAACCATTGTCGGTGACAGACGCTGCACAACCTCGGGGGCCACCAAACCCCCTCCATCTCTGACTGACAACTTTAGTCAATGTCCCTCTGTCTTGCTCCCAGACGAAGGCTTCTGGAAGATATTTACCTTCTACCATTACCTAGAACCTTTTCCTAGTATAAAATCTAAAAATCAAAAGAATGTTCCCTTATTTTTATCGACGGCTCAATCTTCTATTTTTTTTCGAAATTGTATACTTTTACATTTTGAATGATACTTGAACCCAATGATCCATTAACAGAATTTATAAAAGAATTTTATAATTACTCTTATAAAAAGGGTTTTAAAAGGTATTAGAAGTAATATCGCAGCACGTGATTTCAATAACATTGTTTTGTAAATGATTGGAAGTCGTAATTGCTGGATACAAGTGTCGCTAGCTTTTGTTCCTACTGCATAGTTTGTTCGCACGGTCATGAAAGACACCCTCAGTAATCCCAATCCTCCCCTATATTTAGTTTCTAGTTTTGCAGTTTTTTATTTTTAATTGAGTTAAATAATTAAATTATAGAAATATAAGTAAATGAGCAGAACTCTATATAATCTTGCTATTAACATTTAACCTTAAATTATCTCACTAAGGAATTTTTTATTGAAATTACTCTTCTAATTATTTAAAACTTTAGATTTCTTGTATAATTTTTAAATTAGATTGAGATTTAAGTTTAGCGTATATTTCTCTAGGTTTAATTTAATAAAACTTATTTTTATAATAAAGTATATTTATTTTTACGTTTTAGGTCTTGATTTAGAAAAAAATTCCTTGTATAATTTAAAAACTTCTTTGTTGTACACTTAATGACGGTTCCCGCTATTGACAGATTCGACAAGCCCAGAACTTTATTCAATAACACATTAGTTTGTCGTCTTGACGTCAGAGCACTTGGCCGACCACAGCGAAAATACAGCAAGTAAAAATGCTACAGTACAGGTGGTGGGCTATATTATTTGGTGGAATTTAATCAAACTGGGTCCAAACAGATTTAAACATATATTTCAATCTTTTTTGGATATTTGCATTTGTTCAGTTTTGTATTTCTTTATAAAACAAACTAGCAGGACATGCAAGTCAGCGGAAAATGATATTACCTCCAATTAGCTAACATTATTTCTTCTTACATATATTTGTATTGGGATGTATAAAGTGGCCGACCCAAAGTCCCAGAGCGTTCCTACAAACACAAGACATTTCTAACAGGACAGAAAAGCATAAATGCGATCTTATCGTTCAATAAAATTTGCATTTACACTGCACAGACCCATGATTCTCAGGAATGTTTTGATGCCGCAGGATTGATCAGCGTTGTCAATACTAAACGTTCCGAGACATTATGAATGGTTCCTTTATAGATGGTATTCGGAGTAATAGGGAATTCTATGTGTGAAATAAAGGAAGATGGAGTAAAAACGGTATAATTAGATCCTCAGTACTACCAGGGGGTCGAGAGGGGAGGGTAGCTCGTTCAAGTAAATCTACTCTTTACCGGGGACACTAAGCGTCACTGGTTAGCGACATAGTTATTTAACAAGTGTGATTAAAAAACTTAATAAACTGATCGAATACTACAGCAAAGCGTAAGCGTTAACTTTCCTGACTGTAGGGGGCAGCACAGTTGTACAATTTATATTTGTACTCAACAGTTGCACCGAAATAGGAGTATATAGTCAAAATAGGTAGAATAACAAAGGGACATGATCCGCAGGCATCGGTCGCGTATGCTGGATCGCTTACCTTGAGTAAATCTGTTCTCTATCGGGGTAAACTCTAAGCTTTTCACCAAAGTTTATAATATGTTGCTGGTTTGAGGAAGGACTAAAAATCCTCAGAAACTTTGAGTATCGGACCGCATGTGCAGGCTTCTCCCCATCGCCGAGGGTAACTTATTCTCCTCAGTGCCAAGGCCATAAATTATCAAAGGTTCTGCTCAGCCATACAGAAGTAGCGAGGGTGAATATTTTCTCTTTTAAAATGGCGCGCTCAAAAATGATACCAAACAGCATATGGTTTACTGTGTTTTATTGTTTACTTTAGCTGTTTGCAATAAGATTAAGGTTTAAGTTTTATCAAGTTACACTAAAATAAAACTTTGGGTTGTTTGGTATCATTTTTCTTGTAATTATGAGTAGAATCTACATTTATTAACAATTTCCTGTTATGTATCATGTCTGGAATAAAATGTATGCAAAATTTGCGTCATTCCAGTACTGATCATCTACCATGCTCACTTGGGCACACGCCATTACCACGGTTCGTTGCTTTTGTGAATTCCAATGCCTGTCGAAACTGTCAGATTATGCTAGACAGATTACGCTCGTCGCTGGGGAGAGGGAATCATGCAGGGTTACCCTGTTAGGTGGTATTACTTATATTTTGCCATCCATTGTCTACAATGTATGTTTGTGCTAATATGTTAATTTATTTACTAGAGAAACAACATATCGCGTCAAGGGAAAATGTCTGATCGTGTATGAAGTGAGATTATGTTTTACGTATGCCTAACAAAATAATATTTTAAAAATAATCGATTTAAATTGGTAGCTCTATGAATGGTCACACATCTAATAATGAATGGATTTCTATAATATAGGGTTATATAGTAGTTATTTTTAAAACTAATGAAAAAACACTTTAGGTTCATTTTTTGAGAAACAAAAACAAAAGGGAAATTATACTCACCGTCCCGATGCTCGACTCTTTTTCTTCTTCTTCGCTAAAAAATGGCAACATATTTATATTGTTCACTTTCAAACACTGCTCAAGTTCGTTCACTTTCGACTGCAGATCGTTCAGATTCTTCAACAGTTTTTTATTTTCCCCGCTCAAAGTCTCGTAAACACTTTGCAAATTGCCAACCTGACTGGACACATCGGTGACGGATGTCTTCAGAGAGTCCGACAGGTTTACCTTGTCCTTGATCAGATTCTGGACCTCGTGTTTGTAGTCGCTGAACATGTCCAGCAATATGTCTTTGGTCAGGTACTGCACTTCGTTAGCACTCATATTTAAACACTCGTTTACAATGTAGCAACAACAATATCCATGACACGTCGAGCTCGACTAAAGCGAGCGGTGTCTCCGTAGCGCCGAGAGTTTATAAATAGCTCGAACGCAAGCTAACATTCGCTGGGGATCTTGTTTACCGGTCACTCGTCTTCTTTTAGCGACGACACTTACAAAACATTTCTCTTCATAGAACCCAACCTGTCCGTTTCGTTTAATTACACACGTTCGTTGCAACTTGACTGCGAGTGACCTTCAGGGGATAGTGTTTAGCTTTGCAAGCTCTCTCGCGTGAGCGCGCACACTTACACTCGCAAGCGCACTATGTTTTCAAGTGAACTTGTAAATTAGCTTTTTCTAATACTCCAAAAATCAAAATCATATAGTAATTTTGAGGATTTCATGTGGTTCTGTTTCCTAAAAAATTGAAGTCATTCAACCCCAGAACTTTTAAATTATAGAAACTAGATGAAAATATAAGGAAAATATTTAGTTAAAAACACAACTTTTGGCTTTTCCGCGCTAATTCCCTATTAAACGGTAATAGAAAGTAACAAATTTCGTATAAAACTTGCGAAATTAATTGCAGGAAAACTGAAGCAAGAAAAAGTAATATAAAAATTTGTTTGAGGTTAGTTCTTACTCAAATCTACAACAAAAGTTTTATTATATTTTTTTTATTTTATAACTACAATTAATATAAATATGTATATACATATTTCAGGATAACAATATTAAGTGGCCAAATAGAAAGCGAATTTCCTAGCAATTTTCCATTTCCCTTTCTATATATGTTGGCAAACTATTATTTTATCTGTTACTATTGATATGGTTTCTTATTTTCGTTTCTTGCTTTGTGTTGTAGTTTCTTTTCGCTTTCCTCTCGCACTGTCAGTTTTTAAAGCAAAGTTCGATACCGTTAATCTATTTGGTTTGTTTATTTTATTTTTTCCATTCAAATTTTAATCCTAGATAATTATTTATGATATTGTGTGGTAACCATGGAAACATTTACGGTTGTACAATAGAGGTTTCGACGACAACTGGATGGTGCCAAAGAAAAAAATCATATACATCTTTAAAAACTAAATTTCTATTTATGGGAAAGTTGACTTAGCCAAAGCAATAGACTTCGAACAACAGTTCAAATAAGACCTAGACCTCCCCAATTTTTTAAAATTATTAAATGAATGTTTATTTTAAAAACTGTATTAACATCAATTGTCATCCACTATAGGTTTAAAAAATGTATTTAAACTTAATTGGATGAGTAAAAAGCATTTTATTAACGATTGAAAATTGTATACAATTTATATATCAGGAGTGTGTGAGCTAATTAAAGGAATTGAAAAATAACTAGAAACAACAGTTGTTAAAGACATTCTGGAAAATTTTGATATAGTCTATACTGTAGTAGTATTACAGTAGTGATTACAGGATTAATAAGTAAAAGGCTCGATTCCTCAACATGTTTTAAATATATGCGGTTGACTTAGTCTATGAAAATTACAACACATATTAATAATGGGAAGTGGAGCTTCGGTGGGAATAATGGTGCAGCTTTGGTGCTAATAATGGTGGAGCTTTGGTGCTAATAATGGTGGAGCTTTAGTGCTAATAATGGTGCAGCTTTAGAGATAATAATGGTTCAGCTTTGGTGCTAATAATGGTTCAGCTTTGGTGCTAATAATGGTGGAGCTTTGGTGCTAATAATGTTGCAGCCTTAGTGATAATAATGGCGCAGCTTTGGTGCTAATAATGGTGGAGCTTTGGTGCTAATAATGGTGCAGCTTTAGTAATAATAATGCCGCAGCTTTGGTGCTAATAATGGTGGAGTTTTGGTGCTAACATTGGTTGAGATTTGGTGCTAATAATGTTGCAGCTTTAGTGATAATAACGGCGCAGCTTTGGTGCTAATAATGGTGGAGCTTTGGTGCTAATAATGGTGCAGCTTTAGTGATAATAATACCGCAGCTTTGGTGCTAATAATGGTGGAGTTTTGGTGCTAATATTGGTTGAGCTTTGATGCTAATAATGGTAGAGCCTTGGTGCCAATAATGAAGGAGCTTTGTTGCTAATAATGGTGCAGATTTAGTACTAATAATGGTGGAGTTTTGGTGCTAAAATGGAGGAGCTTTAGTGTTAATAATGGTGGAGCTTTGGTGCTTATAATGGTGGAGCTATGACGATAACAATGGTGAAGCTTTGGTGCTAATTAGGCAGAGTCTTGGAACAAAACGTGCCAACAACCATAATACCTGAATAATTTGAACATTTTGGTTTGTCGATAGGCTACTAACCTCGATTGCTTCCTTCACTGCCATTGAGGAAAACAGAAACTCCGAGGTTAAACTACATTCAGAAGCCCTTGCAATTTTACAGAAGTTCTAGTTAACTACCCGCCACACAGTTGTGTTCTAACCTACTCAAATTATACCTCATAAAGTTCGAAATGCGCCTTAGTATCGAAATGGGTGATGCAATAGCCCCAGGTTATACCCATGAGGCAATCGCTGTAACAGAGGATAAGCCAGTCTCTGAAAGTGTAAATACTCTGTGTAATATTGCAGTTTGGGAAAAGCTGAAAGTTCAAAATTTGCTAGACCTTGTTTGACTTTCTAAATAGATGCTTGGATTTAGGGTCTTCCTGTGTGCGTATTTAGATGTAATGAGTACTCAAAAACAAATTTATTCCACTCATTTTGTTAACTTGGGCTAGTTTTAATCGTGAAAAAGACATTTATTAAAAAGTGTTGTCTTTATGGCATAAATTACCCCCTCAGTCTTCCTGGAATACAATACTCCCGAAGGATTTCTATTCTAAAGGGTGTTAACTTCAGAATACGTATTGAAAAAACTACATTCGTTATATAAGTTAGTGCAACGGAATCTGTGCTTTTGTGTCCCGAATGTCTAAATCTCTCCTCAACCTTCCTTGGCGTTAACGCTTCTGCCCTCAGCTAATTTATCCCATAAAATCGGTTTCTAGTTGCAATTAGTTTAAACGGTCTAACTTTGCCTGACAATTAACAGCAGCCTGTCAGTTTTGATTGGCATCCAATGTCTTGCCTAATCACCGATACAGTAACAGAATGTTTACGAAAATAATTCAATAAGAACTGCAATAAACGCATGCGCAGTGGCTCGTGTTTGGAACTCATTGATGAAACACCAGCGTCATCTTTCTGTGACGTCAGGAACTATTTTTGTATAATTTCGATTCGAGTTCTGGAATGTAGGAATTAATGTGTATTGTGGTTTGCGGAGTTTTATTTTAACACTTTGGCTCCTTTTATAATCGCGCAGAGTAATTCGGTTATAGAAATGAGGTCGCAAGAAAAGCACAAGGACATTTTTGGGGTCTTACATTGCGTCGTGGCTTCTTTATATGAAACATGAAGTAAAAGACAGAAACACCTAGTTCTCGAAAACTGTAACTCGCTTGGCGCGGGGTATAAGATTATTCAATTAAAACTAACCGCAGTAAAAACTTTAAATAATGCAGTTTAATAATCCTGAACATATATTTCAGAGTGTTGATGGTACACAAAGGTACCAACAAAAAGGAGAGGGTAATCTTACTTGAACGAGCAAATAAACCCCATGGATCGAAGACTGTAGCGTCCACACGTCCTGGTTTCAAGACCCACGCTTAAATTGTAAGGGTGTGTTTGACGGGTTGCGTTTACAATGTGAGCAGGCGATTTTAACGATGGCGCAACATTCTCACTGACATTGAAATCACTTTCTTATTTATGTCCAAATGTTTTCAGATCAAAAGGGCGTATTGTTAACTCACCGAAGGCGGTTAAAGTGTGCAAGCTGGATTTCTATCCAGTTTCTTGTTTTGAGGTTTGGTCAACGCAAGGAAAACAATTACAAAATATGTTGATATTTTTTCATATTAACCTTAAAATGTAATCGTGCATTCGTTAAAAACTAACTGCTTTATTATTCTCTTCCAATGGGTGGTTGTAAATCCTTTTCGGCATTTATGGAGTCTGGTGTCACCACTATAGAACTTACAGTGGGATAAGGTCATCAATTGTCTTATTCGTGCGTTATTTTGTCATTATTTTATAAAGGAGTGTTTAAACCGGACCGTCACGGGTCCAAAATAAAATATCTACCTAATGATATAGAAAGTTCCCAGGAGCAGGGAAAAATAATAGAATTTGAGGTGACGCTCTAAAAATTTAAAATTTCAACAAATTTACATTTATCCTAATTATAACTCGCACAAAACATTATAAAACAAAGATCTCTTTACATAAAACTGAAAATGTAATATTATAATCTATTAAATTAGAAAACATTCGGTTTTAAGAATATAAAATATTAAGAGCCCAGTAGTACAATATATTACAATGAAAATATTAGAGTTAAACCTAATACCACAAAAATAATAAAAAATAACAAATAACAGAAGTTACTTTATATTAAACCCTTATGTTCATTTCGATGACCATGTCATCATCTTCAGAGGGTTTTATAACAATATACAATCTAGCAAACAAGAAGTTACAAACTAAAGTGAGAGTCACTGTTATAAGAGTCATTGTTGTAACCAATATTGAAACCAATATTTCCATAGGTTTTATGAAGTTTATTTACGAAATAATAACGTTTACTTACACAAGCCGCAGCTCATGTGTGAAGTGAGATCAAATCACGTCTCAATCGGTTAGCTTACGTTAGGATACGTACAATAAGATGGAGATCAATTCACATCTCAATCGGTTACCTTACGTTAGGATACGTACAATAAGATGGAGATCAATTCACAACTCAATCGGTTAGCTTACGTTAGGATACGTACAATAAGATGGAGATCAATTCACGTCTCAATCGGTTAGCTTACGCTAGGATACGTACAATAAGATGGAGATTAATTCACATCTCAATCGGTTAGCTTACGTTAGGATACGTACAATAAGATGGAGATCAATTCACGTCTCAACCGGTTAGCTTACGTTAGGATAAGTACAATAAGATGGAGATCAATTCAAATCTTAATCGGTTAGCTCACGTTAGGATACGTACAATAAGATGGAGATCAATTCACATCTCAATCGGTTGGCTTACGTTAGGATCTTTATTTTCTTATTTTTTAAATTAAGAAATATATCCCAACTGAATATTTTATACTTATATGATTTATAAATAAAACTTGAGTGCATGCACTTTGTGAGTGTTGTGAGTGATTGTTATTATTTGCTACGTTTTTAATTGTTTTGCGAATAATTGTTTTAATATTTTTTCAATGATCCTGAGAATTTTGTATATCATCAAGTATAGTTTTCTTTATTGAAATATCATTTATAGTGCGGACCACGCATCCGTGTACTTGGCCTTACGAGATTACTCGTGTACTACTATTTCTTAAAATACGTTATATTCAGAATGTTCTATACATCAACAGCTTCTGCATCCGATACATCTACACACATTTCAAGATTATTTGTTATTTTTAACTGAAGCTAATTTAACATAGAATTTATCTAATATCGACCATATTATGAAAGTCAGTTTCTTAACAATTATGTTTGTATGAAAGTATTTGCAATGACCCTCTACCTCCCGTCTCGTCTACTGCGATTTCTCAATGCCAAATGCACGGTTACGTGGTCCGCTCTATACAAGTTAGATCAGTATAAAAAAGTGTTACGGATTTTTCTTATCGAAACGTTGCCAAGATAGTAAAAATATTAAGTATGTTAGTCAGTTTTTCATTAGAGGGACTTTTATTTAACAATACAAAATGTATTTTATTCTTCAAAAATACTTAGAAATATTTTAAAAGTTATTTATGTTGGCTTCACATATCGAAGGTGTTGGAAAATAGTACGCCTGGCTCTACAGAATGTTCTAAAGAACTCGGAAAAAGTACTAAAATCTGGTGTCGATACCCCAAAAATTGGAAATTTGGAGCAAAGACAAAAATAAGAAATAACCTCACTCTAAAACTCCCCTTCTCTCTCTCTCGCTTTCAAGATTTCTTTATAAAACAAATCATTGTATTTATACATAGCAATATACGAACAGCTGCAAAGTATCCGGTTAGGATAAGAAAAACAAAACAAAGTTTTCTAACGTAAGCTAATCGGTTGTTAAGGAGATTTAGCTCGATCTTAGGGTACGCAATCTTAATATCGCAAACATACAAGATGGCGACCATAAATCACTTCTCCCATCAACTGATTGGCTAATTTTAAGTAAACTTAATTAATTTTTTTAAACCTAACTGAAACGAACCGGATTGCCTACTTTGTACCTATGTTGTAACATAGTGTATCATACAGTTCTGTTTTGTAAAAAACTTCAAGTTTATATAGTGTGGGTTATAATTTGAGGTGTTTATTTTTGTAAATTTTATTTTTGTGCTCTTTAAGGTTTTCTAGAAGCGGGATGATTTTTTTACAATAATCAACTCCCGCCAAACGAAATGGAAGTGACGCTAAAACGTAGCCCCAATGCGTTCTAACCGAATAACTCCAACTTTGCAGCCAATCAGCTAAACACAACATAAACCCGCATTAATGGGAATCGATCGGCGATAGATAAATTCGAGGCTAGGCTTCTCAGTAGGGACTGTGAACGCAATTAAGGAGAGTGTTTACCCTGCCACACCCAACAGTACGCACGCTAGTATGCGGTTAATAAAGGCAAAATGAGCTTTAATCAGGGAATATGGGAGAATATATCTGAAGGGAAATTTAGCGTAATAAAGTTTCTTTGTCTTATTATAGAAATAGAGGCGTTTTAGAAGCACAAACCTTGTAAACAATCGTACGACGTTTTATCGGTGAGAACTAATATGGTTACTTGATACTTGCCTGGAAAAATTAAAATATACAAGAGAAGACAGCCCTCGAAAAGGTAGAAATGTTAGGTCGAAAATAGAAGGGGCACCAAACTACACTGCTTAAAATAAATATATATATCCAGCTAGGGTACTCATAATTGTCGCGCTCGAGCCTCAAACGATCGCAGAAAATTACTTGCGTAAAGTGACGCAAGATTGAAAAATAGTTTGTAGTGAAGAAAGAACAACGAGAAGGACAAACAAGACCAAAGGACAGACAGACAGAGGGATGGAGAAATCGTGAAAACAATATTATGAATGAAGAAACAAAGAAATAAAATTGTTATAATTATTTTATACTATTTGTTACTTTATGCTGATTAGAATAATATCAGCATATTATTATTAGAATATTATTAGCATAATATATGTTACTTCATGCTGATTAGAATAATATCGGCATATTATTAATATAATCTTATTAGAATAATATAATATGTTACTTTATGCTGATTAGAATAATATCAACATATTATTATCAGAATATCATTAGCATAATATATGTTACTTCATGCTAATTAGAATAATATCGGCATATTATTAATATAATCTTATTAGAATAATATAATATGTTACTTTATGCTGATTAGAATAATATCAGCATATTATTATTAGAATATTATTAGCATAATATATGTTACTTCATGCTGATTAGAATAATATCGGCATATTATTAATATAATATTATTAGAATAATATAATATGTTACTTTATGCTGATTAGAATAATATCAGCATATTATTATTAGAATATTATTAGCATAATATAATATGTTGCTTTATGCTGATTAGAATAATATCAGTATATTATTAGAATAATATAATATGTTATTTTATGCTGATTAGAATAATATCAGCATATTATTATTATTAGAATATTATTAGAATAATATAATATGTTACTTTATGCTGATCCTTATCAAATATTGATGCCTAGGATCATCATATATTTAATATATCTGTTAAGGGTTTGAAAGGTTTGTGTATAATGTTTTTGTGGTTTTGGTCTTATACCAATAATCCTTAGGTCTTTCTCCTTTTTAGCGAGTCCAGGGACTAAGAAAACCCTATACGACGTAGCACCTATAAATGTTTAAACAATTAAAAAACCTTTTGTAGAAAATTTTAAAGTTTTTTTTAATTAATGTTTTTAGAAATGCTTCAATCAAATCACACACAAATGTAACATCGAAAATTCACTGCCCAACGTTCCCAACTTTACGTTTGCAAAACTGTATTAGCTATAACGTAAACTTCAAATTATTATAACTGTGAGTGTGTAGTTTGAATGTAAAAGTGTTTTACATTTATGCCCCGTGCCTGAAGTCGGCATTGTTTAGACATCGAAACTTTGAAATATGTAATTACAGATGTTGAAAAATAAACTAAATAAAAATTTTATATATTGAATTTAATTAAAATCGGTTCTTAAAAAGTGTCTGAATTGTCTAAAGAACTTTCATTAAAAAATATTAGAGTAGAAGTACAACTCATTATCATTGTATTGAAGTAACTAATAAGATTTATCGGAATTAGGAAATTTTCACTTAAAAAATCGAATAAAAATAAATAATAAATATATTATAATGACAAAAAATTAACTAAATCAAATTATTTGTTAAAATAGCTGTTTTACAACATAACCTATAACAGGAAATCAGCTGTGGTACGAAATCATGTGTCATCACTTAATTTAATCTAAATGTATGAAGTGCGTTCCCAGAGCATATTAACTGATACCAGAAGGCAAAGGAATGTAAGGCAAATACTGCCTTTTGATTGGCCGTGTAGCTCTTCCCACTACACCAACAACAACTGTCAAATTCGTAAAGCCTTTAGAAAAATTATTTCGGCCTCAGACATGCAAGCATCAAAAAAATTACATGGGCCTCAAATAGTGAAAAAATTTGGAAATGGGGGTTAACAAATTTTGAAATTTGCTTAAGGCCGTAAAATTGCGCCTGTTTTCGAAATTCGGAGAATTTGGAGCATTCTAAAGTAAAATACCCAAAAGCCCTGCACTTACCGGAAATGAAATGTTTATAATAATATAGTTAAATATTGAAGTGTTTAATTCACGGCAAAATATTATAATATTTGTATTTAAACCATATATTCGAAGAATTCTTTCCTCCATTATTTTATAATGATAATTTAGTGGTTGGCAATCCATAATAATTTTTTAAAGAAAAGAAGTAGAAAACACAAAACAGTTCAAGGTAATAATAAGTTTATAATACACAGCACACGATATAAAATTAAACATAAAATACGGAACACTTGCTGTTGTTATTGTAACTATTGGCAAGGTAGGTAGAAGAAATAATTAACAGATATTTCATGTACAGAGGAGCTACACGACCAATCAAAAGGCAGTATTTGCCTTACATTAGAACTGGTATCAGTTATTAGTATGCGTTTCGAGACACGATGGGAAGAGATGATGTTATGGGAGTACAAAATATACGGTCATAACCAAAAGAGGTATTCACATTAACAGGATGTGTGCACTTGAAAACAGATGGAACAATACAGTGGCGAGAGAGTGTGTGTGAAAAGAGAGCATTTAAAACCTAAATCAATCTCTTACAGCTGGGTTTCTCAATCTTTTAATAACGTAGGCTATGTGTTTTTTTAAAATATTTTAGTAATTACACTAGCGTGTCTAATATTTTTTTTTTTTAGATACAAAGGTGTTCATTTGTGGTTGTAAAAGAAGTACTTCGGAGATTGTAAATAAAAAAAACGAGTTATATAGGCTTTTTAGTAGTAGCTTTTTAAATTTATGCTACAGGAAAAAATCCCTAAAAACTAGTTGTATAAAAGAGGGAAAAGAGTGTAGTTAGTGTCCCGGCTACTACAGTATTAGTTTTTTTTTTTATTTTATGATGAGAAGCCTACATCAAAAAGTTTTACAACAAACAAGGAGAAATTGTACTAGATGTAGCTATTTATAGTTATGAATCTGTCGTTCATGTAACGCGTATAGCAATTTGAGAAACACTGGTGTAGAAGATATACCAAGAAGAAATTGTCATTTAAAACCTTTAAATATATATAGGCAAAGTAAAGAACAGGGTTGGGAAAAGGAAAAACGCCATATTATGGTAACGGAAGCGTACGTTTTTGCCGTTCACAAACACGTAAATGAAGCGAGCAAAACAGTTGCGAACGATAGAAAGTTTTAGTGTAGCCGTTGCAAAGGAGAAGCTACGAGGAGTGCCAGCCCAGCCACAGAGCCAACACTAGTTTTGAAATGTGTAAACATGTCTAAGCTTGGATCCAGGCCAGATCAACGTATCCAAAAATACATTATATATTTTTAGTGGTAAACAGATTATGAAGTTCTTCCTAATAACCGTAGATGCGGCCGTTCTGTGCGGGATTTACACCTTTCTCATCCTAAATTAACAAATTACGTTCTTAAAAATTAGTGCGCAGTTTCGACGCTTTGATATTTTTAACGTCCGGGCGTTGGTATTCGTTTTGCAAATCAATCATACGTAAAAAATGTTATAAGCAACATTTACCTGGAGATGTAGAAATCCCTCAAAAAAAAAAAAAAAAAAAAAAAATGCGTTGCAAATTAATATTTTTTTAATGGACATTAACCCCACTGTCACGAAATTTTATGAAATCAATGATTCTTCATACAACAGAGCACATGTTTGTAAACTATAACAATTATCTAATAGTTTTTTTAAATAAAGCTTGTGATTTAACCGGTTGATGAGTAAAATGTACGGCTCCTTCTTGTGTGCTTTAGAGCAATAATGTACACCAAGATGGAGGTCACGTCACTTGCCAACCTGTTAACCTACGTTAGGAAACTTTGTTTTGTTTTTATATAACTAAACCTATGGTAGCCAGATACGTTTTAGCTATATAGTAATGTAATAGCAGTCTATAGTATAGAGAATTGGTCAGTTTTATAAGAAAACTTTGAGAGAGAGAGATAAAGAGAAAGAGAAATAGAGAAAGAGGAGGGAGAGAATGAGAGAGAGAGAGAGAGAGAGATAAAGAGAAAGAGAAAGAGAGAAAGAGGAGAGAGAGAAATAAAGATATATATATATATATATATATATATATATATATATATATATATATATATATATATATATATATATATAGAGAGAGAGAGAGAGAGAGAGAGAGTGAGTGAGAGAGAGTTTTAGAGTAGCCTATTTTTGCCTTTTATAAATAGGTTAGCTTAAGTAAGAGAACTGTATTATTATGTTTTTAATAAATAAATCATTCGCAATTGGATGTGGCTTTTTAGGTGATTTGTAGTACAGTAAACGCTCTAATATCTGGCACCTTCGGGGTCAGTATGACGCCGGTTAACGAAAATTTCCGGATAATAAAACCTAACCTATATAGCTTGACATACAATAAGTAGGCCTACTCTGCATAACGTTATGCTAACTATCAAGGAAAATTGAATGTACTGTTGAAATCTTACGTCCTTCTGTATCTAGTTACTGTATTTGCGTACGTATTAATTGAAGCACACGCTTGAGCACACAAAATTTATGAGAAACAAATTGAAGAAAGAATAGAAATGTGTCGCTAAAACGCTTTTTCGTTCATACAACGTACGAGCCTTGTAACCATAAAACATAAACACGTGCGAAAATAAAACATAAACCAGCATACGTAACTACGCAAACATAACTATGTAAACATAACTATGCAAACATAATTATGCAAACATAACTATGCAAACACTAATGATTTTATGTTTTGAAAATTTTATAATAATCACGGATATTTTAAAATCTGATTGGCTGATAAGCGGTGAAAATTTTTCTACAAATTTTGGATTAAGATACGCAGTTGCAAAACTTCCTGAGCCGACTAACTTCTCCTTCAACATACGTTAAGAGCGTTGCAGCATTACTCTATGATACGTTTAGTTTTTCTTGAACTATTTCTTGGTAAGGTTGGTAATAGACTTCTGTTTAGTACTGTATTTCCCTTGAGTCACATCTTGTAACAACAAAAAGGGTACTGTACTGATTTGTTATTGTTCTAAAAATGGACCGGTTAATAGAACGCTCCGGATGATGGAACGCCGTATAAAAGAGCTTTTACTGTTTAATACAACAAAATTATCATGTTTTATAGAGAAGACATTAGTTTCATGTGTGTTGCAAGTGACAGTGTTTTAGTAATTTTTTCGAAAATTGGAAAAAAATTTAAATAAATATCCATTATCATATCTATAGTGGATATGGTAGGCCATTATTATACCTATAGTGGATATGGTAGGCCATTATTAAATCTATAGTGGATATGGTAGGCCATTATTATATCAATAGTGGATATGGTAGGCCATAATTATACCTATAGTGGATATGGTAACCCATTATCATACTTATAGTGGATATGGTAGGCCATTATTACATCTATAGTGAATATGGTAGGCCATTATTATATCTATAGTGGATATGGTAGGCCATTATTATATCTATAGTGGATATGGTAGGCCATTATTATATCTATAGTGGATATGGTAGGCCATTATTATATCTATAGTGGATATGGTAGGCCATTATTATATCTATAGTGGATATGGTAGGCCATTATTACATCTATAGTGGATATGGTAGGCCATTATTACATCTATAGTGGATATGGTAGGCCATTATTACATCTATAGTGGATATGGTAGGCCATTATTACATCTATAGTGGATATGGTAGGCCATTATTATATCTATAGTAGATATGGTAGGCCATTATTATATCTATAGTGGATATGGTAGGCCATTATTATATCTATAGTGGATATGGTAGGCCATTATTATATCTATAGTAGAGAAGCATTATTACCCTAACTTTAAATTAGATTTTATTATTACATTAACCAGGAAAGGTTTGATTTGTTTACCCGTTCTAACTTGTTAAAGTATGCTTGCTTTTGTTAAAGACAAACATTGTTTCAAGCAAAGAGTTTATTTCTGGCATTGTTGCGAGTGTCTGAGCCAGTCGCTACTTTCATTGTTACTTGTACATAGATATGAATCGCTAAAACTGCTGCTATGATACAGGCATAAACAAAACGGTGGGATATTTGCGTCAGACAAATGCTGCTACAGCTTATACTTTTTACCATTTCACGATCTCCATGGAAACAGACAAGCAATGGTTTTTATTCCAAACATTTCTATCGATTATTATTCTTACAACGGAAACTAATCTTTATGTAGACATGCAAGTGTGATAATTAATCATAAAAATTCTAAGCTTTATAGTGGTACATGTTTTTTTAAATCCAGAAGTAGATACGTGGAAGGGTTAAAAACGTATTCTGCTTAAAAGTAAGCTAATGTAAATAATATTGCTCTCAGGAAAGCAAGTTGAATACAATGGTATAATTTGTAATAATTTTTTCCTAAATGCTTTTGAAATGATTGATAA
Source organism: Prosapia bicincta (assembly GCA_036971475.1). Taxonomy (NCBI): domain Eukaryota; kingdom Metazoa; phylum Arthropoda; class Insecta; order Hemiptera; family Cercopidae; genus Prosapia; species Prosapia bicincta. The sequence goes on from JBAIZL010000001.1 coordinate 71,553,481, forward strand.
ATAAGCAACAATGAATTTTAGAAAATAAATTTTAAAAAGTAAGAAAGCCAAATTTTGGTTAATAAAGGTTTTACACTAGTTTGCAGTTTGCCTTTAGAAAGGCGTAGAATTTGGTTTTTTGATTTTTAAGATGATAGTATAATGTTTTTCTTAATCTTATAAAATAACATCTTTTTATTAAATTAATAATAAAAATATAGGCACAAAAAATAAAAATAATTGTTTCCGTTAAATTATTTGTATTTGCATGTAATGTAGACTCAATTAAAAAAAATATGTTTAGGGCTAATGATTAAATATTTTTGTTGCAAATAATTGTGGAAATTGGAAAATATTAAGTACACAGCCTCTCGAACTATTGTAAAATATTATTGTATTGGGTACAACCTCTCATATCTTTTCTAAAAATTATTTTGTAAAATTTCAAATACGTACATTTTGTGAGAAGATTTTTACAGACCACAAAATAGATAGTTTTTTATAAAAAATATGTAGTAAAAGAATTAAAACAGAAGAAAGAGAGACATCGTCTCCCAGCTGTATTGACTATATTCAGTGAACATCAATACTTTGGAATCTTGATGTTATTATGATTTCATATTAACAAAGGTTCTTAGGATATAATATAGTTAAAAATACAAGTATAAAATCTCAGCTTTACATTAGTAAATATTTCGTTACATTTAATAAAAAATAAAATATCGTATTTTTTATCTAAATATAACAAAGTAGGGAAACGGTAAAGTATCCCATTGCCCTTAACAAATATATTTCAACCAGATAAATTATCGGTTAGCAAAATTTATGGTTAACAAGTTTTAAAGCTACAGAAATGTTGTCGTACGCACTAGCTGCTAGAGGGGTGGGTTTTTATTTTTGTTAACAACTAGGCCGAGATCCTGTAGCAATCGATAACATCAGACAGTTAAATGTCGCATGGCGCCTCCAGCTCTCTTCCCGATGTGTGATGACTTGAACATTCTCATACGGTTAAGTAAGTTCAGTTCTGGATCGTTCATTGGCTGGAGCTGAAGGCAAAATGTCAAACAATCTGCACAACACCGCGTGACACGATCATCGTGAATATTGACGAATCATTTAGTTTGGCCCACTAAAGGGTGACGAAACACGTTTCTCCCGTTTGTTTTTGTTTAAAGCTGACCACACTCCTTGGAACCGGGAAATATTATCGTTTGAGTGAAGGTAAAAGCAAAAGAATTTTTAAAGGAGAAATCGACAACGCCAGTCTCCACGAAACCCATAGTGAGAAGATAAAAGGGTTTCTTAGTGATTTGAAAATGGAAAAGGGTCAAATATTTGCCCAAACGTATTATCGAAGGTGTGATTGACTTTATAGTCTACGAAAATCATCGGACACTAATCAATATAGTTGGATGTGGTTGCCATTGCAAGTTGTGCAGAGTTTGTCAATACAAATATGATCATGTGACGGTCATAAAACTCACTTCTATCAGTTATAGGAAAGGAATATGGTGTCGTGAGTATGTGTGGAGTATATCCTGCTCTATTGGGGCCGTAGGTCGGTGTCTACCTGTTATACCTCCGTGAAAAGCAATGGATACACATCTCTTCTCACCGCGAACAGGCCGACTTCATGTAAACGACCCTATCCTCGTAGTTTTCCCCTATTCACAATATCAAGGGATCATTATTTCTTTCCCTTAGTCCTACCCAATTCCCCCTACCAGAACCTTCCTCTTACAAAGGGTGAACTGGGTAGACACGTCTTTTATTACCTCTATAGCGGGTAGGTCTACTTCAGGTAGGCTGCCTTGCCTTGATCCCCTTAAGGAGATGCCTCTATGTTCACATTACTTTTATATCAGGTGATAGTAACAATAATAATGTATGATCACCTTAAACCTAGACTATGGCAAAAAGATAGGGATTAACGGAAAATGGAATAAAGAAAGGTTTAAGGGATGAAACGTAATAATATCCTGGTTTTTAAGGTTGAGAAATTATGTCTCGAATTAGGATAGAAGATTGAAGCATATGTGGTAAATAATAAAATAGTAACAAGGCAAAGGGAAGTAGAAATCAAGAGGATTTCGTACTTTGACGTGTGGAAAACAGCGATAATTTATAGATACAAAAACGGAAGAAGGATAGGTAGGGAGGAAAAGAAGCTTAAAAGAAGGAGCAAATAAAGCAGTAAAAACAGAAGAGCAATATCAGCAATACAACGTTAAATGCTATATACAAGTATTGTATCATATTTTTTTAATATAGTCTATGCTTTTTAAAATAAGCTAGAATATCTATAGAGTGAAACTGTAATATATTCTGAGAATAGTAAAAATTATTAAATACTTCTTGTATTTGAATATCCTCAATTGTTTTGATCACCTTACAAGAAAAACAAACAAACAAACACACACACACACACACACACACACACACACACACACACACACACACACACACACACACACACACACACACACACACATATATATATATATATATATATATATATATATATATATAAAAGGAGAGTGTGAAATAATAGAAGGAACTGAATAAGGACTTATTTTGTCGGTTTTGAGGCTTCTACTCTGAAATAAATTTAATTTCAAGTTATTAAACATTAAAGGGAAACTCTCCTCTAAATTACATGTGACGTCAATGCCCTGGGAAGAGGGTTGAAGGGTGGCATATATTTTATTCTGGCTATACAGTGCTTTTTATAACCAAATTATATGGGATATTTTGATCTCATAAAAAAAAATGTTATTTATATAGTAAGAAATACAATTTGATTGTGAATTAAAATCCGAAATCAAGAGTTCTAGATGGTTAAAGACTATAGATATTTTGAAATTAGGTTAAATGTGCTTATAAAGTCTTTAGTGGGCGGGCTAAGGGCACTAAGCTGTAGTACAATGAACCCATTCCACACACTGTGTTTAGCGGGAACCTAGCTTTATCTAAGCTACAATAACTGATGAAAAAATCATTTTAATAAGCCACATCGAAATGAATATTCAATATATATGAATGATATATATTCATTTTAATTACAAAATTAGTAAAAACGTCTCTAGGTGTATCTGACACTCTTTAAAACCAATTATTTAATTTTAACATAAAATCCGTGGTTTTAAAACTTTTTACATATTTTCACTAATTTAATATAATTTAGAAATTATAAAGGCTAAAGTTTGTTACATCTTATCTAAGGAAATAGTTCTTGTTTTTCGGGTTCATTCTACACTTACTCAGCTGCGATCAGCTAAACTGACATGAATAACCGCTTCCTGTATTTACGGTGAAATAGCTATTCCAGAGATTCTATACCTAAAGTAACACAATATGCTTTATCAAGGCAGTAAACCAAAGTGATACTTCAAATAAACTCAGTGGATAACCCAGTCCCAGGATACTTCAAGAATAGTACGACAGTGAGGTACTGTATTTAAAAATAAAGGATAAATTAATCTGGCGGGTTCTAGCAATTAACTTTTTAATCAGTAAATCTTTTGAATTCCATCAAATTCTCTTCCGTCACTTCCCACGACGACCACGTTAAATTTATTTGCCGATGTGTAATATACGAGGGCTGAAGAGTAACAGCGCTAATCAATTAGACAATGCTTTCCTACTTCCCAGCCATCTTCCTTCCTTCTTCCCAGTCATCATTCTTCCTTCTTCCCAGTCATCTTCTTCCCTTCTTCCCAGTCATCTTCCTTCCTTCTTCCCAGTCATCTTCCTACCTTCTTCCTAGTCATCGTCCTTCCTACTTCCCAGCCATCTTCCTTCCTTCTTCCCAGTCTTCCTTCCTTTCTTCTTCCCAGTCTTTCTTCCTTCCTTCTTCCTAGTCCTCTTCCTTTCTTCTTCCCAGTCATCTTCGTTCCTTCTTCCCAGTCATCTTCCTTCCTTCTTCCCAGTCATCTTCCTACCTTCTTCCTAGTTATCGTCCTTCCTACTTCCCAGCCATCTTCCTTCCTTCTTCCCAGTCTTCCTTCCTTTCTTCTTCCCAGTCTTTCTTCCTTCCTTCTTCCTAGTCCTCTTCCTTTCTTCTTCCCAGTCATCTTCGTTCCTTCTTCCCAGCTATCTTCCTTCGTTCTTCCCAGTTATCTTCCTTTCTTCTACCCAGTCATCTTCCGTTCTTCTTTCCAGTAAGCTTCCTTCTTCCCAGTCATCTTCCGTTCTTCTTTCCAGTCATCTTCCGTTCTTTTTTCCAGTCATCTTCCTTCCTTCTTCCCAGTCATCGTCCTTCTTCCCAGTCATCTTCTTTCCTTCCTTCTTCACAGTCATCTTCCTTCCTTCTTCCCAGTCATCTTCCTTCCTTCTTCCCAGAACGAAAACTATTACTCATCAGTGTGTCATATCCAAGACACCCTTGTTGGATCTATACCCATCTTCCAATTACACCTTCTAATTAGCTTGTCTGTTGAAGACACCATAGTCACACTCGCGAACGCTTTTTTTCTCTAACTTATTCCCGTTTATCAAACCGTTTCCAAAGTAGGTTTATTCGCGGTAAAACATAAAAAGTCTGAAGAAACATCGGAGACATTTTAGAGTCTAACCGATAAGTATTTATTCAATATTTCGCAATAATATATTTAATAAGAAATACATCAAAACCTATAATTTATTTTAAACTTATAAAAAACTTGTTTTTTTTATAACGACAAACATTATTTTCACAATAACAAGAGAGAGGACACATTTCTGCTTTCAAAGGATAAAAGCGCAGCGTCGTTGGGAAAAGAAGGAGTTGTAAAACGTTTGTAAAGTAATTTAGTGCTATTTTGCGGGCAAAGGAAGTTTGTGGTTTCTATTGCAATCTTGCTATTATCAGGCCTTTGCGCCATTAGCTTAGCAGAAGTGTTTGTTTCAGAATAAAGTGTCGGTTGAATGTAATATTAATAGCAAGTATATAAATAAATAACTGCACACGAATTCACAACACAGTTTGAGTGCATTTATTTATTTATAACCTGAACTCACTAGGCTCAAATAGTATTCACTCAATCCACTCGTACAAACATTAAGTTTATATTTACAGTCAAAATCACGTCAGTGAAGGCTAGACATACAATATGTTTTCAGAAGTGGTAGTACACGAGAAATCACGTGCGATCTTTTAAGGCCAAGGACACGGTTATGTGGTCAGCGAACTATAGTTTGGTTCAAATGAATCTGCCACTTTGTAATAGTCTAATGGGTTAACATAAATATGTTTACATAAACAATGAATCTCAATCGATATATTTGGTTTCTTTTACTTATTTAACATGTACCTATATATTTAACATGTACCTTTGTAAATTGCTTGGTATATGTGACTTGTTTGGTAATTAATTATATTTTTATGTTATTTAATAATTTCATTTACCAATGACGATAATCGCTTAGATATCGAAACATATATAGCAATAACAGTTTGTGAAATGTGCAATATAATCATATTCAGGGTATCTGTAATACGTAGAATAAATAAAAAGTACTCTCGAAAAGATTTTTCTGGTTTTTCTCACGATTCCCCTTCCTGATAGATTTTAACCCTGAAGTGAAGTTTGAAATCCGGGATCCGCCGGTCTTTGAACACATGGGATTTATCACATTTTACATTTCTTCCAGCAATGGTTCCTGTCCGTCTGTTTCTTAAGTAATCATTTTTCTCTTTATCTATGAGCAACCTCTATCTGTGAGTGTGAAACCTCAAGCTTGCAAATTGGATACTTTATATCTGCTTTGCTTTCTATAAAGTCGCAATCATTTATTTATTGAATGAAAAACCATCATTTAAATATAACTGGTGTAATCTAAATAATAAATATAAAGACATATTCCGTTTGAAACATCCATTTATTGAGCATTTTAAAGCAGTTGTTTTTTATAATAAAGCGCTGATTTACTACCAATAAGGACATTTAATAAAGTCATTTATTATTAAGCAATGGAAGTAGTGCAGATGTCGATATATTTGTTGCGAAATTAGATCACAACTTGCTCAAATAGTATTCACTCAATCCACTCGTACAAACATTAAGTTTACATTCACAGTCAAAATCACGTCAGTGAGGGCTAGACATATCACGGACACAGCGCCGTCACTGGAAGGACACTGACACAGAAATGACATGTGCCAGATGTATGTCGCCTCCGCTTCTTTTTTCAAAAACCGAAACCTCTGTACTGACACGTCAATAGTGTGTGTGTGTGTGTGTGTGTGTGTGTGTGTGTGTGTGTGTGTGTGTGTGTGTGTGTGTGAGTGGTGTGCGTGGGGGGTAGGGTCGTTGTCCCGTTTACAACCAAACAAGCGACTATTGTGATTCCTCGACGTGACCGAAAAAAGTCGACAACGAGCTTTTCCTTTTTCAAATGGTTACTTAGGTGCTTCTGATATATTGGGCGTATTTTGCCTCTTTTTTGTGGTCTACACTGAGGTCATGCTTCCTGTAAAAGGAATAATGTGTTGGCGGTGGCAACATTCGTGTAGGTCTATTCAACATTAGGATTTCTGTAAAAGGAATAATGTGTTGACGGTGGCAACATTCGTGTTGGTCTACACTGAAGGCATGCTTCCTGTAAAAGGAATAATGTGTTGACGGTGGCCACATCCTTGTAGGTCTACTCTAATGGTAGGCTTCCAGTAAGGCGAATAAGGTGTTATAGACGACGGGAATATTCGTGTCGGTCTACAACCAAGGAGTGGGGAAAACAAAATGGGAGATCAAACACTGTCATTGAACATTCTGACTATCCATGTGGGATGTACCAGATATATATATATATATATATAGATAGATCATATTATTTTAAAATGTTTGCTTTTTGAATTTCGAACATAGGCAACCCTCAAAACATGGCGCTCCCTCAAAACTCATTTATGCTTTGAGTATAAAATTTAGATCGACAATAAACAAAACAATTTAAAATATTTAGTAAAATGCACACTTTTCAGTCACTAATTTACCATCGCATATGACTCCTATTAAATCTTTATATCTACATCAAATTGTAACAAATACATCAACTTCATCATCAGATAGTCCGAAATAAAACAATTAGATTATATTATAATTCTTAATTTGGTTTCTATAGCAACGAGTTTTACACTAAAATAAAATTATAAATATAAAAAATATTTATTTTATTAATTATAATACATACAAATATTACAAAATTTTTAAATACATATTTAGTATACAATGTTTTCTAATATTACAATTTTTATTCAAACATTTTTGTAGTTTGGCTGATGGTCCACTCATAAGCTGTTCAGTTGGTCGTGAACTGTTAGTTAGCTTAACAAGTAGCTATTATAATAATATATTAAGGGTATAATGTATTATTATAATAGTACCTTACGAAGGTAGCAGTAAACAGCGATCGAATGTATGCACCCACTCTAGACCAACTGTTTAAAGACCATTGTAAAGTATTAGAGTTAAAAAAAAGGCAAAACTGATCCAGCAGATGAGTGTGTGCTGTATGGCGTAGCGCGGTATCGTAGACTAGAGACCGACGAGAGACCATTGTGGGGCCAATCGCGGTATCATCGCCAGACCATAGCCGACCAGTGACCCTATCTGCGTTAATGCTTTAAAACATTAACTTTGTCATGTTTTTGGTGTGGGTGTGTGCGTGTATGTCCTAACTACGTAAGCCATCAGCCAGCTACCCTGCTAATAATATCGTGATTAGAGAGTAGGATGTTGCCGTCTAATGTTGGCGTTTTAGCAACAATGTAAAGTTCTACTTAAAGTAAAACTCTGAAATACGTGATGGAGAGCGGTATTGTTGTCTACCATGGAAATCAAATTTTGCTGTTGTAAAATTTATATTTATTTTAACATTTTTGAAACATATATTTTAAAACGTTACTTATATTTATATTAAAAATTTCTAATGCTTGAAATGTGTTACTTTTATAGCTAAATGTTCAATTTCAATTTTTGTTTTAGCAATATAGTTAAAAAATATGTACACTGCACTCAAAACAAATTTTCTAGAATTTTTGTTCTTGTTAAAAATATTAGTAGGCCTATTAACTAAAGCCTTAATAAACAAACAAAAAAACTAATTTGTATAAAGTGGACTTTGAAATTCCCCAAAAATCAACATGCCATCAGTCATTAAATTACACTGATTTATATAAAGTCTGTAAAATCCTAATAAACTATTCTTAGTGGTTAATTACTAATTAGGGCCAACAACTATTGTGAACGTGTGTGTGTGTGTGTGTGTGTGTGTGTGTGTGTGTGTGTGTGTGTGTGTGTGTGTGTGAGAGAGAGATAGAGTGTGTATGTTGTGTGTATGCGTGTGTGTGTATGAGAGAGAGAAAGAGAGAGAGAGTGTGGTGAGAGAGAGAGAGAGTGTGTGAGAGAGAGAGAGAGAGTGTGTGTGTGTGTGTGTGTGTGTGTGTGAGAGAGAGATAGAGAGAGTGTGTATGTTGTGTGTATGCGTGTGTGTGTATGAGAGAGAGAGTGGTGAGAGAGAGAGAGAGTGTGTGAGAGAGAGAGAGTGTGTGTGTGTGTGTGTGTGGGACTAGGCATTTAAAGCGGTGGGGGGCGGGTCTTGTATCAACCAACGATCTGTCTATTTATATCTCTGTATTAGGTTATGAATAATTAATTAACAGTTCTAACAACGCCTGACCCCTTTGTTTAACTTGGCGCATGCGCATTTATCGAAATAATACAATGTACGATGCTCTTCGGGTTAAAATTTGGAAAAACAGACTTTGCTTAACAATTTTTCTTCTAATTGTTAATGGATGAAATAATACAGAGTATATAATACGGGAGTTGGTTGTGCTTGTAGACGTTACGGGGACACTCGGAACACGAGATTCAATGTAAATGATGAAAAATAAAACTAATGCAATGATTTATGTCAGGTCTATTAGTTTGAAATATAACAGTAAAATGGAACCATCTCCGTATAAACGTCAAAGTGCATTTATATGCAGTTTAGGGCTTTTATGACAGATTTCCATACATAGGATGTTCGTCGCCTGGTCATGGATGGGGTTGTGCAGAGGATTTGTTTTTGGGATGCCAGCTGACTTTTTTTTGCCAGTAGGGTCTCCGTGTAAATGGCCCCAGAACGGTCGATGGCAAATGACCTCTCGGTTATTTTATAATAGGGTGTGGATGGGTAAACTAAATTAAGTGGTATTAAAAGAGTTTCTGGGGGTATTAACGTTAAAAAGCGTGTGTTAATTACTGTGTGTTAATTACAGGTGCTGAGTATGTGAGTTGGGTGTAACTTATAATGTTTGTATACTTCGTGCCATTCGTTGTTGTGAAGTTTTTGAAAAACGTTTTCCGCTGAATTTACATTTTTTATAATTTGTTTGTGTAGCATATTTTATTTTCAAATGAAGTGTTGGGTGAAATGCATGTATGTGATTTGTATAATTTGTGAAGAGTATAAACTAGTGACTTAAGTAAATAGGAACAGTTAATGCAAAATGTAGACCTATTTATGTAGGCCTGTTAAAACAGCTCTATTAAAATACAGGAGTATCATGTATTTTATTGTTAGGTATGTCTGTGGGTTTCTTTTTGCTTCATGCTTAACCATGTCTTGCTATTTCAAACTTAGTTTTATCTTCAGTTACATTATTCTATCTTCTCACCAGACTAGTGATCTCGTCTCGCGTTACCCGCCACTATTTATATCATCAAGTGAAGGGTTAAGCAATTCCTGAAAGTATATATTTACCTGTAGTTTGTCATCCCTCTGTCTACGCTTATTCCTCCATCTCAAACAACTAATGTTATCCTGTTTTTACAGACATTTTTGCGTCACATTGTTTTGTTTCTTTTAAAGCATTTACGGAGATTTATTTTCTATTAAAAGCCGTTATTTTGGTTACAAGTTGAAAGTTTAAAGCGGAGAACCGTAGAAAGCGAAAGAACAGAGTAACCATAATGTTTTGGGGGGTTTTAATGCGACCTCATAATTGTTGTAAATGTAAGTGGGAATAAGACAGGAAGAAAAAACCTCCTGCTTAGGGAATATATAGGGGCATCCGGTTGCTTACCTGAATTACAGGTTAAATTTTATAACCTGTCACCTAGCTCTTAGGTATCAATTGTATATTCGTCGTCTAGAAAACTTCAGGCACTGTCATCATCCCACATCGTCATATCCCAAACCTTAGAAAATCGTATTAGCACGCTTCGGTGGACGCCATATTAACATTTGTTGTTATTATACTATACGTTAAAAAGTATTAATAAATAACAAAATAATTAACAAGCCTTTGTCTCAGCGGTAGTCCAAGGGTCGATGTTTTTGAAAATGACCTACGAAAACCTCCACCCTTCCCTTGCCTTCGGCCTCTCACCAAGACATGCGAACCCCCAAGTGCCAGCTTACAAAATTTGACCGGTAGATCTACTTCTAAAAGGGCAACAAAGAGTTTCTACCTGTTTCACCCCCTAAGAAGAATAAGAATAAGAAAGGGTAGATGGAATCAGGTAGGACTGATGAAAGAACATACTAATTCCATGGTACTGGGAATATAGGAAAATTTAGGTATCACGTGGGTAGGCTAGCTGCACCAGGGTGACGAAGATGACTACTCGTTACAACGCCTAAGAAGAACAAGGATAAGAAAGGAAGATTGAGTTAGGTAGGATTGGTGAGTTAACGACAGACAAAATGGATTCCTTGTTACTAGGAAAAGGAGAAAGGTGTGGTACCGCGTGGGTGGGGAAGGATATCTGAAGGAGTATCTACCCTCTACTCGGTAATTGATTTCGTTTTGTAGATCTATTTGACGGTTGTAATTTAGAAACAAACGAGCCTAAACACAGTTTAGACACTCTTGCTCTGGGATACGTCTGCTCAAAAACACATTACTCACCAATATCACCAATATTAACATATAGTAGAAACTCGATAATTCGGACTAGCTTGATCCGTGGCCCATCCGGGTTATCGGAAATCCGGATTAGTCGGAGACTAAGAAAAAATTAAAAGAAGACATTGTACTTAAAAAAAAAACTGCAATATATTTATCAAACAAAGAGAACAAAACGTACATATTCTTGCGTTAGATATTTTATGTATGTCCTGTATTTATTTTATTTATGTTATCTCCTATTTATTGTTTTTTATTGTACTTCAAAATCATTCCGGGTTATCCGAAGATCCGAGTTAACGAGGTCCTACTAATCGAGGTTCTACTATAAGCACGTTCATTTTGCGTTTGTGTATTCTACAAGTCCTGGCAATGCTTGAACGCGCTTTGATACAAACAACGAAGTAGCATGGTCACGCACACAGAAAAAGAACGACATTTAAATGGCAGTGGACAACGCCAAACTATTGGAAAACAATCTATATGTCAAACATAACCTACAAACGTGTTCATCAATTATTCAAGTACATAACCAACCACGTTCTGTTCGTGGCCTTGGTCACATCGTATTGTCACAGCCGCTTTGTTACGACGTAGTTCTAGCAAATTATAACAATGTTTTATAAATTAATTCAGTGTTGTAAGAGCACTTTTTCTGCGTAATTAATTTTTCAGATCATTGAGTTTTTTTTACTATAAAAGTTATAATCTGCATAAGTTAAAATCGATGTAAAAACTAGACGTTGTTTCAAAAAAGGCTACACTTTTTGAAAGAGTATTTTTATAAATAAGGAAAAAGCATCAAAGAAAAATTATAATTTAATAGAGGAAATTCGCGATTTAATATTAAATAAAATATTCTACTTGTGTGTGGGCGCATGTGTGTGTAGTTATGTGCATGTACGAGTGTATATATGCATGAACAGCCGTTTGTTCAGTTTCTTAAAACAGGATGAAAAAGAAAGCCTAAAAAACTTAATAGACAGTCGTGGGACTGACCGACAGAAATTACTTTTTCTTATGGCGTTCCTGACTATGGATTATAAAGTGAAAAACAATTTGTCGTTGATCTTTATATTGTTTTTTTTATCGAATGGCCGAGGAAAATATTAAAAATTTTGATAAAAATCATTATGATATCCAAATTTTTTAAACTAAATATATTTGTATTTATGTTTACATTATTTTGTTAGCTGAAAATTGTTCTCCGTGTAAAACATACAGTCGGGGCTCATTTCAAAAATTAATCAGTGTGACTGCTTGCCAGAAGTATACACTTATTTAAAGAAAGTATTTAATATCTTCTACTTAAAAAATTAATAATAATATAAGTAGTTAACAGGAAACGTTTACTAAATTAGGAAAATTTTAATAAATGAAGATTAAAATTTCTAATTGCCACAAAGGATTATTTTTCAAGCAAATCTTGGAGCTAAATCATATGAAAAAACGGTTGAAAATAAAACAGAAATAAGGGAAGCATTGAGCAGTGCCCGAAGGGCCCAATGGGCACATTAAACCGTAGAAAATACGATCCGGCGAGTTTGGAAGTTACCGGGCATAAGGATCGGTCGCCTTGCTACAGTACATTTTTCACACATTTGTATTGAAGAACATTTATCCGTCCATTAGACAGTAAAACGTCAGAAGAGTTGCTTTTAACGCTAAAATAAATCCAGGCAACTATTTATAAAAGTGTTAAGCAAATATTGTCTCGCAGAAGACGTGTTGTTTTGATTTTCTAAGTTTATTTGGCATCGCCTAAGTTACAGCCAGTTTGTTACATTTTAGAGAACTTTTTCGAAATCCAACAATAACGATTGTTTGTTTTTATTGTAGCCGCTTTACAGCCAAATATGAAACAACATAAAACGCAATATTTGCAATAAATTTACCGAGTCCTGATTGAAACTAGTGCCACGTAGCTGTTCATTAAGGCGTTTGTTTTCCGTAATATAATTTTTAAAAAAATAACGAGCTAGTAAACACAAAAACAAACACCAAATAAACTAATATTTTGTCAATTCTGAGGGCTTTTATCAGAATTTTATAACTAAATTTATTCAATTTTGGATAAATGCACACATTTTGTGACAGTAGTGGAGTCATAAATCCCTTTAGAGGAAGGGCTTGCCATTACAAAAGAACTTGGAGCTAAATCACCACCAGAGTCAAAATTTTGAAAATTAAATGCTACTATAGATAATTCTTAAACGAAATTAAATAAGTTTACAAAATCAGCAAGTTAGGTTTCTTCTCAATCTAAATATATTCCTAGTAACCAATGGAACAAGTAATATAATTTTTTTGAAAGTAAATTCCTACTTAAATCAACAAAAGAAAAAAATTATTTTAGTTTTTTATACATTTTTTTAATTACAATTAATATAAGTATGTATATACATATGCCAGAATAACAATGTTAAGCAGCAAAATAGAAAGAGAATTTCCTTGTAATTTTCCATTTTCTTTTCTATGTATGGTGTTGGACTATTACTTTTGTTTCTTACTATTTATACGCTTTCTTTTTTCGTCGCTTGCGTTGCGTTTCAGTTTCTTTTCGCATTGTCCGTTTGTGGTGCAAGGTTCGATACCGTTAGTCTAGTTTGTCTGTTTATTTTATTCTCTTCATTCGTTTTTATCCACAGAGAAGTATTTATGATATTGTGTGGTAACCATGGCAACAGTTTAAGGTTGTGCAATGGAGATTTTGACGACGATCAGATGGAGACAAATGAAAAATTCATATACATCTTTGAGAATCACATTTCCAGCTATTGGAAAATTGGATCTGTGCCTAAATAGCTAGACATCGAACATGAAGATACTCAGTTAATCCGACCTAATCCCCCCACATTTTATAATATAGTTATTGAATAAATATTTGTTACAACAGTATTAAATCAACTGGTATTAACTGTAAAAGATTTGTATTTGAACTTGATTTGGTGTTTAAAAACGGATTTGTTATAATTAGTGGATTGAGGTGTTCTTGAAAGTTTTATTCTCAAATATGGTGCCTTCGGGACACGAAGCTACACACATTGATGTCTTTTACTGGAGTTTTAAACGCATATATACTAAAATCGTTTAGTTTACTGTCAACTAATTTCATATGAACATATTCTCTTAAAGTGGTAAAAATTAAATTGAATAAAAGTTTGAAATTAATATGATATTCTTACAAAAATGGCAATTTATTTACTTTTGTAAGCGATAAAAGGCTAGAAATATACTTTACAATCCTTCTGAACGGTTACCCTTAACCCTTCATAAATGCGTTATTGTTAATATATAAGACCAAGTTGTAATGTAACTACAGTAAATGCAAGGTTGTACACTTGTTTGTACAGTAAACTCGTTACAGGGCTGTGAATGAGGTTAGTGCATACAAGTCCTTGGTGTAGAATATACAGGAAGTTTAACGCTTGCATGGGCTGGGTCGCCACCTCAAGCAGACCTACTCTCAGATGTGTTACTCGTTACAGGACTGTGAATAAGGTTAGCGCATACAAGTCCTTGGTGTAGAATATACAGGAAGTTTAACGCTTGCATGGGCTGGGTCGCCACCTCAAGCAGACCTACTCTCCGATGTGTTACTCGTTACAAGGCTGTGAATAAGGTTAGCGCATACAAGTCCTTGGTGTAGAATATACAGGAAGTTTAACGATTGCATGGCCTGGGTCGCCACCTCAAGCAGACCTACTCTCAGATGTGTTACTCGTTACAGGACTGTGAATGACGTCAGCGTATACAAGTCCTTGGTGTAGAATATACAGGAAGTTTAACGCTTGCATGGGCTGGGTCGCCACCTCAAGCAGACCTACTCTCAGATGTGTTACTCTTTACAGGACTGTGAATGAGGTCAGCGTATACAATTCCTTGGTGTAGAATATACAGGAAGTTTAACGCTTGCATGGGCTGGGTCGCCACCTCAAGCAGACCTACTCTCAGATGTGTTACTCGTTACAGCGTACGTTACAGTGCACGGAACAAGACGAGCGGACATTCTGGAGTTCCAAGTATCAGGGATAATGCGCTTCTGGCTTTTGCCAGTTGCCTAGCCGCAATTAGGCCTCTTCGTATTTACACCTTCTTTACAATATAATATTCAAACATTTAACGAACGAGATAAATAATAAACGCTCTATTATAACAATTTTGTTAAAACTGTTGAGGAATGGCTTAGTTTGGTTATGCTAATAATTTATTCTTGGAAACGATCTCAGTACGTGGCCTAACCGTCAACAGTTCTACATTAATATATACTTGAATTTTGTAGTTTATTACATCCGGTGAAACTTATTTAAGCACTTTTACATTAGTTTATGACCATCCGAACTTTAAATATTGTAAGTTTGTAAAAACTCACTGAAATAGAAAGTTTTCAATCTTTCCGTGCCGTTCTTCATTAGTGTCTTCTGCTTTGAGTTGTTAGGTTAAGCGGTGACGGTTTTAAAAGTAGGTTTTCGATCCCTAATTACTCTAGTATCAAAGAGTTTGTGTGATTAATTAATATACAGCGTTAGAGTTATTCGTCTCAGCTGGTCGTTCAAGTCTTAATATACCATTATCAATAAAATATGCTAGAAGCAAACTACGATATCTTTTTATTTGCAAAAGGACATTACCTTTAGGTCAATATTTCTTCAAAAAATTGTCTTGTTTATTTCAAATAAAAAAATTGCTTTATTTTGCATTAAAATTTGGAACCGCTTTACAACGAAACACGAAAACAAACAAACACAATATTTGCAATAAATATATCTAGTCCAAATTGGAACAGGTGCGAAACAATAAAACAATAAAATTATATATAATAATTCATATTAATTAAAACAATTTTTCTATTTGAAATATTTTATAAATTAATTATATTACAAGAAAAAGTATTACCATATATATGTATATATGTTCTTAAATCGTAAAATTAGAAGTTCATTGATGTTAATGTAATTAATGCTAGCTGTTAATGTCAGATTAACTTTGGTACAATAAAACGTTAGGCTTTATGGTTTATTCAAGGTATAAAATATTATTGCACAATATCATTAACTTGAGGAGATAGAACAGACGTAGGGATGTATCACTTCCTTCGGGAGCGGGAAGACGATCCAACCGTAAGGTCGCGAGAGTTCTGGAGGAGCGACGAGACCGTAGTGTGTGGTGTATACGGACTCTTATATAATGGTGACTCGGAATCTTACCTCCCAGACCCCTACGTGTTGTATCTAACTCAAGTCACGTAACTCCTAGTCACGTGTTTGATGTTAGACCCGTATGGTTGCAAGGGTTGCTCCAAGATAGACTTTCGGAGGGCACAATGTCATTAACTTGAGGAGATAGAACAGTCGTAGGGATGTATCACTTCCTTCGGGAGCGGGAAGACGATCCAACTGTAAGGTCGCGAGAGTTCTGGAAGAGCGACGAGACCGTAGTGTGTGGTGTATACGGACTCTTATATACTGGTGACTCGGAATCTTACCTCCCAGACCCCTACGTGTTGTATCTAACTCAAGTCACGTAACTCCTAGTCACGTGTTTGATGTTAGACCCGTATGGTTGCAAGGGTTGCTCCAAGATAGACTTTCGGAGGGCACAATGTCATTAACTTGAGGAGATAGAACAGACGTAGGGATGTATCACTTCCTTCGGGAGCGGGAAGACGATCCAACTGTAAGGTCGCGAGAGTTCTGGAAGAGCGACGAAACCGTAGTGTGTGGTGTATACGGACTCTTATATACTGGTGACTCAGAATCTTACCTCCCAGACCCCTACGTGTTGTATCTAACTCAAGTCACGTAACTCCTAGTCACGTGTTTGATGCTAGACCCGCATGGTAGCAAGATAGACTTTCGGAGGGCACAATATCAGAAAAATTGCAGATGGCTTTCGGGTGGAAAAATTTCAAAATATAAGACTTGGAAATGAAATTTTAAGCTATTCTTATACTTAAAAATCACAGGAAATTTGTCATTTTTTCATCAAAACCTGCATGAATTTACTTAGATATCAAAATTATTATTTTATACATAATACAAAATATTGTTTAACTTTGATCGTTTCATCAAACGGTTCGGTCCTTACGAAGACGACGCGGAGTCGTAGTACACAGACTGTTAGTACAGCCGAGTCGGTACGGAACTAGTGCGCGACTTGTAACATGCCAGTGTTGTTTATGCTGGGTGGAACTACCAATGTATCAGAGGAATATCTACACCTAACATTACATAAATGTAACAACAATACACATTAATTTAAAATAAAAAACACAATTTTATATGTAACCTG
This sequence comes from Prosapia bicincta, assembly GCA_036971475.1. Lineage (NCBI taxonomy): Eukaryota > Metazoa > Arthropoda > Insecta > Hemiptera > Cercopidae > Prosapia > Prosapia bicincta. The sequence continues at coordinate 71,570,627 of JBAIZL010000001.1, forward strand.
GGATAAATTTAAATGTGTTACGAATATAAAAAATATATTTCTAAGAAAAATAATTGTACCCAAATTCTCGGGGGGGGGGGGGCAATTGGTCTTTCCCTGGAGCCGGTCTTGGTGGGCAGTGGTTTCACATGCCGAGTTTGGGGATTCTTCGCTTTTACATCTATAAATAAAAAGCTCTTCTCCGCAAACTGAAGCAGGCCCCCTCAATATCGCTCCAAAGGAAAGTATCAACCAGTTGCACTCCTGCGCAGGTAGATGCTTTGATACCGGGAGGAGAGGAAAATTAGGGTCGCCGAATCAAGATTGCTATTTTATTCTATGCGGTTATAGAGGGGAGCCTACACGGTGGGTGACATTAAATTCATGGGAGAAAGGGATCAAGGCTTTCTTAATTATTCGCCACTCTGGACAGTAAGAACATGAAAATGGAAAACTTGCCGAAACGTTCATACATAAATACACAATTGACCTTTAGACTATTTTCGCTCTAAACGGCGTATTAAATGCGAAATCATTAGATTATACAGGGAAATGATTCCTTGTAATATTTTAGTAGTAAAACATATATATTATATATTTACGGAAAAAGTGTGTATTAAGCAATCGCACAGACCATTTAACGTTGGAATTCAAGCTTTCGCAGAAATAGAGTATAAACTCAGTAATCGCTTTCTTTGAACCGGCAAATGATTACATAATGTTTAAAAATACTTTTTTGAATTAGACTGAAACGAGCCTGTAACTGACCTACATTTGTTTCCAAAATAGTTTGAACGGCTATTTGGCTCTCTGTAGAACTTCATTGCTTCAAAGGGTCGTTTTGTACTTTATTATGGGCTTCGTCTACAGACGAAGGGTTTATTGTGAGGCGCCTCGAAATGTAAAGTGAGCTGCGGAATTTGGCTAGAGTTAACCACACCACGTTTAACGATAACCCGACGAGCGATATTGATCACGTGACCAATAATTATCCTTAAGTATCTAAGAAACATCTACGAAAGGTTAATATCCCTTTTTCAATTCTAGCTGTTACCTCGACCCTCCCTCGTTCTTATATGGGTTTATCTTAATAAAAAACATAAAGAATGCAAATAAAACGAAAATAAACTCACAAAAGAAAATTAAACAGCATAAGTGAAACAATAAACATAATAAATAATTTATGGACCACAAATATACGATTTGAGCAGTTCCTTAAAACTTAAAATATTTAACTGCTTTTCACACTAGTAAAGGATTTTTCCAATATGAATAAAATCTGGCTTAATGTTAGTAACAGGTTTTTCAAATGTTTTACTTGTTTATAACTTGATCTACGCAATATTACAATTAGATATGGCATTACATGTATGACATATGCAAAGGTGGCATATAATACGTTTTACTCTAAAACTATTTATTTCACTTTTACAGTTTTATTTGTTTTGCAAGTTGTAAATAGTGTTCAGTTCTTTACTATTTACTAAATTTAAAGTAAACTTCCGCTTCCAGTTGTGCGCGCTCGTATTTTAAATTAATAGACTATTCCTGTTATTGTTGACTACTTAACTTCAATATTTGTTTTATTGCGTGTAGCGCATTTTATCTTGCGTGTAGCGCATTTGTCCAATTTAGTAGAAAACATTCAAAGAGAATTCTTGTCTTATTGCATAAGAGAAGAACATTTCCTCTTAAGAATTTATTATAAGAAGTTCTTATTATAAGAACCTATTCCTGTACACTTTCACGGGGGAGTGAAAATTGAAATTTGCAGTGAAAATGTTAACACATTTTGATTAATCCCCCCTCCACAAGCCTTCAAGGCGGTTTTATATTTCTATAGTTATCTTACTCATATTTTTATTTCTTTTCTTATCCTTTATAGGTGTTAATAAACATTCTGCGTAGTATAAAAAATTTGTATGACTACAAGCAAATTGAAATTTTCAGTTGTTAAAATATTACTATTTGAAATTGACCTTGAAAATTTAATTTCAATCAATTTAACTGTAGCTGCCCGCGCTACAGGCCGAAATGTCAAAAGATTTTTCTCAATAGAGGTCTAGAATAATAGATCATTGACCTCAATGTTAAATAACACACACACACACACACACACACACACACACACACACACACACACACACACACACACACACACACACACACACACACACACACACACACACACACACACACACACACAAACGCACACACACACACACACACACACACACACACACACACACACACACACACACACACACACACACACACACATACATAACACACACAACACACAACACACACACACACACACACACACACACACAAACATTATATATAAATTTATATATAGAAATAAAAATTCATAACAAAAATTGTTTTAATTTATATATTTTTCAAATATTTTTGATAATTAATGTATTAACGTCTTCAGGAAAAACAAATATATAACAATTGTTTTACAAAACCTAAATAATAGGCCAACTTCAATTTAAAAGTTATTTTCTAGCAAAAAGCTTTGAAAAATATATAAATAAAAAAAATTCTTGTATTTGAAATATTTTTATTCTTTTATATTTTACAAGAAAACGCATCACCATATTCAATACACAAACCGATTTAATTAAAAATATTTTTCCGAGGATAATAAAGTTAATCAGTGTAACGTCTTTTAAAATTTAAGGGACACTAAATACCTTACTATAATGACTCATTTAAAATAATTACCTAATTGATTTTCACAATGGTGTAAATGTTATAAAAATACAAACATCTTATAAAGAATTTGGCTTTGTTTTGTATTTCTTCAATACAGGCATTTTCTTCCAGAATATTCTGGAAGGTAACACATTGGAATATCCTGCTTTTAGTACAAGCCACGCCATTGACAAATACATGTTATGCAATAACAGCTTTACAGCACTTAGGAACTTTACTTCTTATTTCTAGTCTGAAACCTTACACAAACAAAATGGGAAATTTTATTTAACAATGAAATTTAATAATAAATTTAACAATAAATATTATGTTGATTATTTACCAATAAATAACATTTTATTTATTAATGTAGTAAAATAATCTATTTTAAACTGCCTTTTTAAAAGTTTTCCATTTTTATGCTTTATGACTTCTCTGTGTTTGAACGTTTGAAGGTTTTATTGTATTGGTGTAATTTACTACTTTTTGAGGATTGTAGTATTTTCAAAAGGCAATTGGTATAATACACTATACATAGGCCCTACATAGAACTAGATTACATATACATAAACAATAGCATATATATATAATTAAGAAATTTAAAATATTTCAAAAAAATAATAGTTTTAATACATAGATTATTCAGTTTCTCGCCGATAAACCAGTACCAGCATCTTTAGGAAAAATAATTATGTAACAAAATATTTTTACAAAAATTAAATCATATGTACTACAAACAACCTTATGTTTATAAGTATAGCACTTTATGTAATTTTTTCCATAACATCAATGACCTTATACACAGTTTGGGGCTTTGATCTCACTTGGATCTGTTTATCAATTAATCTGTCTTTAATTTTATGTTTATAAATTTCCAATGTTTCACATATATTCATCTATAACCCTTTGTTTAGTTCTTTTAATAATTTCATATTTTCCATTTCAGGAAATCTGTATCATTATTTATACAATCAGTAGCCAAAATTGATTTGTACGTGTTTGGTTTAATATAAGCGTTTTAATGTTCTTTGTATCTTTCTTTTAATTTAATTTTTGTTTGTCCTACATATAATTTATTACAATCTTGATATTTTATATTATATACACCCTTACCTTCGTACATATTATTTTGATTATAGGTATTGTTTATTAAATTTTTTATTTTATTATCACTTTTGCAAGTAATTTGTAAATTTGTAAAATATACATATGTATGTACGTATATATACGTACACAAAAATACAAATGAAAAAATTGTATAATTTTATCAACAATTTGTTACTGAAACTTATTTTAATCAATGGCGATTATCTTTAAAAAAACTAGACACACATAATTGTTATTTAACACCCCCCAGAAAGTCTTGTTCCTGAATTAAAGTGTTAAACATTTATAACTAGAAAAATATTTTTATTAAAACTATTGCTTTGGGTTATTTAAGAAAATATATAAGTTGGAGCAAACGTTTCAGAGGCTATTGCAAAACTTTGTTCAGAACGCCACACTTTATGCATGACAAACGGATGTATAAACATCTGTTTGCGATAGTAAAAATAATAATCTGAATAAAATCAGCTGATTTCCTGTTGAAGAAATCTTGTGTTGCTAAGTCCTAATCATAATATAACGCACTTAATAAAGTAATTTTAAAAAATGAAAAAAGTAAATAGCTAAAAAATATGACGATTCATAGCTAAATAGTTGAAATTTAAAACCAGCCAATCGAATACGAACTGTTAGTTGTCAGTTTATATATAGATATACAAGGTGTAACAAAAATACTAAACTGTTTTACAGGTATACATAAATAGTTTAACTTAACAAAAGAACAATAAAATAATTGTAAGTAATTATAAACATTTACCAAGCTATCTTCACGGCTGGACATGATGAATGTGCGGGTATCCAGAATCACTTGAATCGGCTGAACTAAGCCCCGACGCCGTGCGCTACAGCTAGCCGAGAAGACATGCGCGCCGCTCCCGTAACACTTCGCATGCTCCAAACATTCCTTATATAAACTAATTCTAAATACTGGTAAGTCGTAAATAATTGCGCACAGAATAGTTCTCTGGTTGTCCAGCAGAACGCGCGATTCATTCAATAGGTTTCAATAACACTATTATAAATTTACTAAACAATTACATTAATCGTAACGTTTTTAAGGGCTTTCGGGTTTCAAAGTTTTTTCTAACTTGTAATGGTTGATTTTTGCCTTCTAAGGCCAAAAGACGTATGAAAACCCCCTCCACCATTGATTGAGTTACCGTTTAAAATAATCTGTCTGAGGTACGGAATAAAAGCAGGACTCACGTGTGCTGGGGCTTATCCTTGAGTTACACCTGTTAACTGTCGGGCCTTACACACGTGCACCCGCTATATTTTCACCCATCGCTATGAAGGTTTTGGTCAGACTAATTACATGTTTTGACAAATGATATTGTTTAAGTGTTTTTGGGTGGGAGATTCTATGTTAGTTTATGTTTTTAGAAACTAGTAAAAATGGAAAGTTGTAGTAGAAAAATATTTTTTTTTTAATTCAGTGATACATAATATAATAAATACAGTACTAAACTGACTTTATCTAAAAGTTAATTAGAACATTTTTAATTTTATCGCAGAAAATGATACAGTGCAAGACAAAATCTTCTGTCGGAAGATAATCAAATCAATCTTGTAATCATTTCATGAAACGGTGACAGAAAGAACATGTAATAGTTTAGGCTCTAAAAGAAACTAAATTCTATTAGTATTCTTTCTAATAGAAACAACTCCCAAAGATTCTAAATTTCAGTACGAGTACATCATGAGCGTGGCCATTTTTAAAGAGACTCCAAACGAGCCAGACCCGAAACATAAAAGACAGAGGAGAGAAAAACGAATTTGATCGAAATCGAATAGAGCCTCGTAGTTATAAAATAAAATCCCATACAAATAGCTGCAATAAGTTGGTTTCAACAGTAATGAAACAAAATTGAAATCCTTTCATAAGTAGTTTAACTAATGAAAACTATTTTTAACAGATTATTTTGTAATTTAAAGCTCAGGCAGTGTTATTCTGTTTTATTGCAAAATATTGTAGTTTACTAAGAAAATAAAGATAAAAGATTTAAAAAAAAATGATAACATTAATAAATAAAATTTATTTTTAAAAAGGAGTATTTTAAACACGCAGGAAGTATATTTAGTGATTTACCCAGCCACATATACATTAGTCCTGCATCAAGCTGTGTGTACAAACACCTACTGACGCTGAGAGGTATGTACGCCAAGACACTTGCATTTCTCTTATAAACAAGTCCTAGACATTTGGAGTGTAGATAGAACATTGACTCATTCATCGGCCTCAGGTGGTTTCAGGACTTTTGCAAAATGTGGTAAGTTATCTAAATTTTAGTCTTAAACTACCCCAACGAATTCAACCTTATAACCTGACTCCTGCAGGTGACCGTAGTCAGTCCAGACATGGAGGCATTCCTGTGATTGCAGTGTTTGAGAGCTCGAAGGCTCCAAACTAAGTCGTTAATAAGTTATTAAAAATGTGCTCTTACTTGACAGTCACTTGCCAGTTCCTAAATTGAAGCATATTTAATTCTATTTAATGAGCTCGCACAAATGCACCATGATGTCTCCTATTTCCTCGCATCAAATAGCACCATTCATACCTTATCTTAATAGCAAGGATGCTGTCGATGTATAGTTCCCTTGAATATGTATAGTATAGTTCCCCTGAATATGCATAGTATAGTTCCCCTGAATATGTATAGTATAGTTCCCCTGAATATGTATAGTATAGTTCCCCTGAATATGTATAGTATAGCTCCCCTGAATATGTATAGTATAGTTATCAGATTTATTATATTTTAATCTTTTCAGCTTCTTCTGTTAACACATTTTGCAAGTACTAAACGTGCTAGTGTACAAGGAAAAATATTTCGAATGTGTTGCGAAACGCGTCTGCTTTTACCGCGACCAATAAACCTTTTGCAAACTGTTGAATAGTAACCAGAGTATAAGTTAAAGGGCAAACGTTGAGGTGATGGTTTTGGGCACCACATATGACAAAACAGTCGTAGAATGACAGTTGCTACGAGTGGGCGACGGAGACTGTTTGGTGCGCTGCGGAGCGTCACTCGGTGATGTAATTTCCAAATTCGTTTACACTTCATTGCAGCAGTAGCGCTGGTTTGGGTATTGTTTTCTCAAGACTATTCATGTTAGAGATTATCGAATGTTTCTTCTTTCTCAGGAAGATAGTGAGCTCAGTGAAAGGCGAAACAGCAATCACACATCTTGATCTCATATGTAACCGATAATGCAAAACACACATACACACACACACACACACACACAAACACACGCTTTACACGTTTGTAAGAAGGAAAGTGAAGTGTAGATATAGTCAAGTAGGATGAGGATAGGCCATCGTAATTCCCACACAAGGAATAGGGGAGGTGTTTGCATCGCGTGTTCAGGGTAGCTCATCTAGCAAACTTACTCTCAGCCGGAATGAAGACAGATGTCTATCTGGCTTAAGGTGATGCTATAGTATGTGATACTTCCCATGCGAGGCATAACCTTTCCCTGTTCCAAGTACCAGAGGTCTGGTCTTTATTCCTTATTTCCTTTTTTAACTTGGTTCCTGCTCGAAAGTGTAGACACACACAACTATATATTAAACAATCAAAGCGACAAATATAAACAAATGAATCTCGTTCGTCTTACGAAGTCTCTTGCACACCTATTTTTCGTGTCTACGGCTGTATTTTTTTTATCACGCATCGCATCTTGAGAACTATTTTCCTTTTCCCAGAGTTTATAGCTCTTTATAATCGTGTTCTACTCACAAAATGTTAACGTTGTTTTCTGGTACCTTACCACGCGTAACTGAAATAATATACAAGTCACCGGAGAGGCTGTATGTGTGAAACAATTCCAATCGGGTTATAAAAAGCGGAATCTGATTACATTTCCCACCCGCGAAATAATGTTCTGAAGTACAGCCTATTTCATGCTGTCGTCGCTTGATATTATTCTGAACATTACTCTTGGATTACAAACTTACGTACTTTACTGTCATTTTATTATTTCACAGGTAATGCAGTATTTAATATAAGAGTGAATACACACGCGCTCACGCACTCATACTCACGCACCCACAAACACACGCGCGCTTATGAGTAGTACCAGCCAGGATGATCACGACAACGTTGCGCACATCACATCCACTTCAGGTTGCTATGGTTACATAATCTTGTTTATACAGATAATATTTACTGACAGCCCGCACCTGGCGTTACAAGTGTGTGCGAGATGGAGTACGTGACTATATTTAAATAGGACGGCCCCTGTTTGTTTATTTTGTCTCAGGAATAGTGTTCCAAAACACACTCATATGTAGGAATACGTATCTTATAAATAAATCCTCTAAATAAGTCAATCAGTTTGCTCAATATCCGTGCTTAAAAATGCTATTGGTATAATGTTTATATTGTAACAATTAAATTATTACCACTACGAAATTTATATTTTAACAAATGGAATAGTTATTTCAAATTAGTATTTTAACAATGACATAGTTATTGTTACAAATATATTTTTAACAATGAAATATTTGTACTTATAGTTACAACATTTATAGTTTAGCAATAAAATGGTAATTTTTACAAAATAAATATTTTATTAATCAAATAGTTTTGATAAACTAATAGTTTTAAACGCTCAAACTATTTTAGACTTCAAAAACATTTTTATAAAAAAAAAATACATTTTACTGTTATAACCACACGAGCTCCATTACCACAAATACTAAACTCACAGCAAATAGAACCACTTTCATAAAGACCTAATTGTCATGCCAGAGCTTCCTGAGCGGTTGTCGTTATAAGTTAGCCTTCATGCTGTTTAGTAACCGATGATCATCCCTCGTTGAGTTAGTGAGTGGGTTATTGTTGTTCATAAATATGATTAGTTTATGGATTTGTCGTCGCTCGGTAAAACATATAAGCATGTTTGTTGTGTTTTCACAAAACTTTAACTTTGTTCTATTTAAAGCCTATTATAATGTACTGTATATAGCTGGTTATTATTAGGTTATTAGTACGTAATAAACACCTTAATCTAATTCACAATTACTTTCAATGTTTATTTAAAATAGATAACTTTGCTCTTTCTCTGTTGGTTGATTTTACCGCAGTTATCTTCAGACATTTGTAATTGTAGTCTAAAGATCACGCTTAAAAAGCTATCCATAGCGTAACAAATTGTAGGCTAATATTTTTCAATTCTTATATCACTTCACACACACTCCTTATATACATATATATCTTGTTCAAATTTTCAATCGTTAATTAAATACTTTTTATTCATCCACTCAAGTTTAAACACATTTTGTTTTAAACTTGTAGTAGAGGACACTTATTGTTAATATGGTTTTTTCAAATATTAATTAATTAATTAAATTTAATAATTGAACTGATTCCAGTTTTATATTTGAGAAAACTTTTCAAAAAGCAGCAAAGTATGCAATATAGATATTTCAGCCCATTTGGCTTAAAATAAGTAATAACATATGATTTTTAAAAAAAACAGCTGATTTTATGTTATAGGTTATGTGGTAGAACAGCTTTTATTGGTTATGTTACTTTATTGATATTAAAAGTAATTATTTAATAAAAAGTAACTAAAATAAAATTGTTGACCTAAGTAAGGAATTGACTAAAATACGTTTTGTTTTGTACCACTTATCCTCATTTCTTTCTAGAATCGAAACTACGATTTATTAGCTAACTCATTGTTTAACGTGTTTGTTTAGATCAACAGATAGTCTGTTAGGTTCTTTTTACGCTATGGTTTAGAGAAACCGAACGGCAACATTCTTTGAATAAATCGAGGGACACCTTTACACGACGCTTCGTCATGTAGCAGCCGACTCTTTCAAGGCGGCGACTCCAATCACTATGGAGTACGTGATCAAACGCATGTTTTCATATTATACGGTTTTAATCGCTATGTACTTTAGCCCGTCCGCTCGTTTCGTTATGAAAGGGGCCATATAGGATAGTCCAGTGTTTGTAACATTGTGGTGTCACTTTTTGCCATACTCAGTTTTTATTATTGGTTTTAAATTATAAATGCTCAATATTTTGATTAAAAACATACAGCGCACATACGCAAAACAGGTTAATATTTGCAGACGATAAGAATATATATTGCATTATAGAAATATTTATATGCATATATATAATTGCAAATAAGAAGTATTTGCAGACGATAACAATATATGACATTGCAAAATTAACTTTGACGGTGAAATAACCGCCATACTAGCCACATCAAACGAAATGAAGAAAATAAAGACACCGGCACAAGCAGACTTTCTTGTAGACTCAATGGGTGCAATAATGGCCGTAACAAATAACAAGACCGATTGCAGATCCGCTCTAGCCTGTCGTCAAAATTTGTCAAAACTAATGAATAGGGGATGGAAAATTGAATTACAATGGATCCCCAGCCATGTGGATATAAGAGGTAATGAAATAGCCGACTCATTGGCAAAAAAAGGAACAACGTTCCCCCAGCCGAGCGTAGCAACTTCGCTCCCCTCCATAAAAATACAAATACATGCTGCAATAAAGAGGAGCACTCAAGCCTACTTAAGGGAAGCATCTCTTAATAAACGTTGGGCTGCTCTTGTCGAAAACGGGGCAATTAACAACTTGTTACCCCGACGGGACGGGGTTGCACTTTTTAGACTCACAACTGGACACGCCCTACCTAGCTGCACACCTAAGCAAAATACACGTCTTCTCGTCTCCCAGGTGCACCCTTTGTGACAGCGGGGAGGACACGACAGCTGAGCACCTCCAGTCATGTGCAGCTCTGGACCATAGACCCTTGAACGACACGAAGGAAGAAGAGATTTCTCGCCTCTACTGGTCAGCGCCACCAAATGGCCCACCAGCCAAGAGTGGGCGTTGGCTAGTAAGTAAGTACATTGCAAAATTAAAATCATAATACAATAACCGACAATAATACGAGGAGGAAATATGTTCAAGGTCATTAGACACAAATAATACAAAACACAATTCTAAATACTTGAGTAAACTGAAGTGAATAAAATAAGGCCCAAGCTACAGCAATAAATAAAAAAATTACCTTGTAAAGACGAAATCAGTGGAAGGAGATGAGAATATGTACATAAAGCAGAAATTAGGCACAGAAAAATGTAAATCGACGGGAAAGTATAATCTTAAAATAAAACTAACTAAACAACCTTCTCAGCTGCAACACGTAAATTATTAAAGATCACAAATGTGTAATTTTTGAAAAACATAAGCTTACTTCTATAATTCATTATAACTATTAGTATAACTATTATAAATTAAACCGTAACTACTTTAGGCGTAAAGGCCAAAATTACATACAATAACACAATTGGTTATAGTGCACCCATTTTTAAAACACGTCAGATATTTGTCAACTTGAGTACTTTGTAGAAGTATCTTTTGTCTGTCTAGAAAGTTAGTAGTGGAACGATTTAAGTGAATAAAAACACAAGAGATTTGTTTAGATTTTGAGGGATTAGAATGAAAGGAGAAAATAGTTCAATGTTAAGAAAACAACGGCGTGGAAAATGTTAACGGTTTAGGAGTATTTTACTCTCAAATATCACAGATTAAATTACTTGCAAATGAAATCTGTCAGTAAGTAATGTATTATTTATTTCTTCAATTACGAACATTGAAACAAATTTAATAGTAATTTAATCTGAACAGTAATATTTAAGACATTTTATTAACCTCAGAATTAAGATTCAAATTATTACTTCGAAATAATTTCCTGGATTTCTTAAAACTCACAACAGGATAAAACTTTGGTATACAAAATATTGTAGTAAAATTGAATTCAAATATCAGTATTTCAAGTAAATATTTGTATACTTATTGAGAATATCTATACAAATGAAAACACGTGAGTTATGGATCAATACAAGCGTCTTACCTGTATTTTAGTCATAATGTGTTGCAGATTGATGTCACTTGTCTCCGCACTACCAGACCTTTCCTACGACTTGGTTAAAATAAATACGGCAACTGTGTCTCGCGCCGAGCAGTGGGCGTCAACTGGATCGCGCAAAGCTGTCTAAAGGGAGCCCAAACTTTGGGTCGCCGCTGCACGCTAGTTGGAGTAAACACTGCTGAAAGGGATTATCAGTCAGGATAACTGATAAGGAAATCAATATCGATAGTGCAAGCGACAGTGGCTTATTGTTGACTAGAGGTTACAGCTGTTATCAAGCACGTATACCGAACGATATCAAAATAATTGTAGCTTGCATCTCTAGTTTGAGTAATTTTATATAAATATTTTATTTTACTTGTCTTCCTTTTAAAGACACGAATGGAATAAAATTATCTTCTACAAAAATTATTTAAAAACTGTTTAAAAACAATAACATAAGATCATTTCATTTGGAAGCAACATTTACCACGTCATTTAGTATTCATTGCGACAGCTGTTAATATCTATCACACTTTCTGCAAAGGGTATGGCGAATGTCTTTGGCTTCTTTATTCAAATAATTTTTAAAATCTGATTCTGACCAAAATTTATATACTCAGACCTCATAATAGTCACCGTATAGACTTTTAATGAGGTGAACAAATCTTCAACTAAAATCGATTCTAAAACCGACTGGAGCTTGTGAGGATAACTCAATATAACAGGCCTTCACTTAAATAGCTTAACTTTCAAGAAATGTTTCAACATAGCTCAACCCTCACTGTGTTTTAAGAAGTTTAGAGGCATTCGATTGTCATATAACTCGATCCTTTGCTGTACTCGGAAACATGGATGTATGCTAACTTGATCGTTGTAGATGGCTTAGTGTATTTTATTTGCTTGATTTTAGGTTCATCTACTTGATAACTTGACAAATGTAAGCACAAATTATGGCAGTGTATATTTATCACTGAGAATGATTGGATCCCTGTTGAAACGTGTATGGTATTAAGCATGTCAAAATCCTTTGGTAGTACTGAGACATCAAAGTTAAAATTCAACATTACTCAATACTTTCATACAATTTAGGAGGTTTTAAAAGTTCGCTACAGAATTACAACAGGCGACAGGTGGTTTATACAAAATAAGGGCAAGCCTGTTGCGTTAGATGTATGGAATTTAGCTATTTCGGGCCACTAAAACAAACCTCTCTCATTAAAAAATGTTTCATACTCTTCGTGCGCTATTAGAGTATAATTAAAATTACAAAGCTATTTTACCAAAAAAAGGTCATTTTGGCAGTTAATCATCGCGATCGCTCAGTTAGACAATGGTGTTCCATGAAAACCGGATCTGGCAGAATTGCCATGCCACTTGCCCTCGCTGTCATCTTCAGTATTTGATTCGCTCGAGTGTTACGAAGGAAGTAAAAATAGCACCGCAAACAACCAACCTTCAATTACCTTTTTAATTTTAATTTATTTGTAAAACATGTTCATTGTATAATATAAAGGAAAAGTGACGTCTGTTAACGGTGTTTAATTAGTCAAAGAACAAGTACTATTAAAATAGTAAACATAAACAATATTATTCTGGCTATCCCGGTGTGGAGGTTCAATCCAGCCTGTCGCTGTGTCTAATAGTTTGTAGCTACTATTTTAAGTACATCATAAACGACCCGACTACCAGTAAAGTTCAGTTATGTTAATCGCTTTATTGTGTTTCCGCGCACTAGGCAGGCTGTAATAGTGATATTATAAACCTTAATAGCCTTCGTTGTCGAAACTACAACCGGAAGCGTGCATTCTCACTTCTTTGTCTAAACCAGGGGTCGGTTAACTCACGACCCGCGAAATAATTTTATGCGGCCCTCTCCACTTGTGGTTTTTCGAATTCTGAGCGATCTGGATAGCTCACGCATACGTGTTTAAATACAAATAGGTTGTTCAATAGCTAGAACCATTACAGTAGCCAGTTCAATAAACGCCTAATAATAAATTACATGCGCGATATAAGGGGAAAGTAGTGTCTGCGATGTGCATGGAAGCACGTTCACCCCTACGGCAATTATTTTATTTTACTAAAATTTTCTTAATTTTAACATGAACTTGTTTTATTTCAATATTTCAACACTTCAAAATCTTAATAAAGAAATTTGTCAAATTTGTTATCAGGAAGTTAGTAGCCTATTTTATAAAAATTGCTTTTAAAATCTTATTACTAGCCGTTTCTTAAAGTCACCTTCGTACCGTATTAAAAACATTTACACTACCGAACTAAAGTTAGCAAATATAAAAAAATTCATGGTTATTTTGTATTTGGAGCCCTTAAAGTCAAGCTACAAAAAGTAGAAAAAGGTTGCCGACCCCAGGTCTAAACTACAGAGGCAGGTGTGCGTTCTCCTTTCGTTGTCTAAACTACAGAGGCAGGCGTGCGTTCTCCTTTCGTTGTCTATACTACGGCGGCAGGTGTGTATACTCCCTTCGTTGACTAAATTACAGCGGCAGGTGTGAGTTCTCCCTTCGTTGTCTAAACTACAGCGGCAGGTGTGCATTCTCACCTTGTTGTCTAAACTTTAGCGACAGGTGTGCATTCTCACCTCGTTGTCTAAAAAACTACAGCGGCAGGTGTGCATTCTCACCTCGTCTAAACTACAGCGACAGGTGTGCATTCTCACCTCGTCTAAACTACAGCGGCAGGTGTGCATTCTAATTTCGTTGTCTAAACTACAGCGACAGGTGTGCATTCTCACCTTGTTGTCTAAACTTTAGCGACAGGTGTGCATTCTCACCTCGTTGTCTAAACTACAGCGGCAGGTGTGCATTCTCACCTTGTTGTCTAAACTTTAGCGACAGGTGTGCATTCTCACCTCGTTGTCTAAACTACAGCGGCAGGTGTGCATTCTCCTTTCGTTGTCTAAACTACAGCGACAGGTGTGAATTCTCACCTTGTTGTCTAAACTACAGCGACAGGTGTGCATTCTCACCTTGTTGTCTAAACTTTAGCGACAGGTGTGCATTCTCACCTCGTTGTCTAAAAAACTACAGCGGCAGGTGTGCATTCTCACCTCGTTGTCTAAACTACAGCGACAGTTGTGCATTCTCACCTTGTTGTCTAAATTTTAGCGACAGGTGTGCATTCTCACCTCGTTGTCTAAACTACAGCGGCAGGTGTGTATTCTCGCCTCTTTGTCTAAACTACAGCGGCAGGTGTGCTTTATCCTATTGTTATCTAAACTACAGCGGCAGGTGTGCATTCTCACCTCGTTGTCTAAACTACAGCGGCATACCTGAATTCTCGCCTCGTTGTCTAAACTACAGCGGCAAGTGAGCATTCTCGCCTCATTGTCTAAACTATAGTGGCATCCGTGCATTCTCTCTTCATTATTGAATCTACAGAGCCAATTCTGAAATTTTGTAATCTTTTAAATTTTTCAAATTTACCAGTGCAAGTCTGCATTGCCCTGACGAGCTGGGATTCTAAGGTTAGAATGCTTTTAACGAAACTAAAGACTAATTATATGTTTGAAATGTTTGTAAATAATTACAACGTTTCAATTATATAAGGATTAAAAAGCCTATTCAAGAATAAAGGTAAACGAGACAATCAAAATTTCAAATTATTATAAAGTATCGATAGTAAGATTTTAATACAATGTAGTAGTCTTGATTCTGGTTAACTCTTGGATTAACGTTAAAATCTAACCTCGTTAATTAATCTCTTATGGATTAACGGGAGGTTAACCTATCCTTAGAAATAATTGCAAGACGTTAGTAAGACCTTTCATACAAACAGAAAAATAAAGTGTGATTAGTCACTAATTACATTAAACTATAGTTAAACACTTAATTTTTAATAACTACATATTCTAGTAATATATAATTTACATTAAAATCAGTAGTTAACTATGAAGACAAAAATATTTGTACTTTTTCAATCCTGATAGACTTAATCTCTGGAATCATGCTGTAATTAGGTTTATTTATTTGAATTTCCCGATTAACCCCATAATAAAGCGTATTCAACTGAATACTGCGTATTCTACATTTGTAACAAAAAAGTAAATGTGGCAACGCCTTCAATATATTGGACGGTAAGCAAACGTACGTCTCTGTATTGCAATGCATGTGTTTCAAAAATTGTATCTTTGAAGGCAAAAACTAAATCTTTTGCTGTTTATTACCTACCTTTTAGGCACAGACAATACAGAATTTTTCCATAGGTTTCCTTAGATTTCTTCACTTAATTTGTAAATAAGTATCATGTATACACCTCAAACATCCGGTAGAAAGCTTGTGTAGGAGTAGATTGTCACGTGACTAATAGTAGGGTCTTACTGGATGGAGGGAGATCTTTGTTCTAGCCTATAATGTTCCGTAGCACCAGTCGCTAATTCTCTTGGTGGAATATTCATCTTAAACATTAAGTGAAACAAATTTCGAGAGTTTGATTAGTTTGGTGCTTGAGGAAAATCAGATGAGTTTGATTAGTTTGGTGCTTGAGGAAAATCAGATAATTAGACCAGCTGACACTACTTTACTTCAAGAATGTCAAATTGTAAATCTTTCTCTCTTACAAAAAAACACGTGAGATGAAATTCACCCCTGGGGGCGCTGTTGGCACACAGTTTGTTCGTATTTACTACCTTCAAATATCTAGAACACACTGTAAACATTAAGTAAAATGAGGTATGATTGTGGAGTGACAGCAGAAAACGCAAATGCGTAGAAAGTTTTTATTACGAGAAAACATAATTTGTGCAGAATAATTATTATTTAAGTCTTTTACATGTTACGGTGATAGGTTCTATTAATATTACCTAGGGATGATGTGAGAAGTGTTATCACTCTACTAAATTGGGCTGAAATATATAATCAGAGAAGTATACGTATAAAGGGGTTTCGTTTATGAAGTCGTGCTACCCTTTTTTAGAGATGTAGGGTTTTGTCTTACCGTTATACGATAACGTAGGATGAAGGATAAAGTGATTGGTAAGAGATAAGTAAAAGGAAGAGACTCTTTGCAAGTAGGAGTAACGACCCTTGTCAAGGGTTGCTTGTACGAAGCAGGTGTACTCTCTAATGGGGTTTAAGGGAGGTATATACCTACTACCCTATTTAAAAATATATGTTACTGTTTTTAGGGAGGTTATACATATTATCTCTCCATGTTATCGAGTATTGGTGTGTCGCTTGGTTAGGGTACACCTAGGGTATCCGAACCTCTCAATAAGGGCGGCCAATTCGTATTTCTTGAAACATGGAGATGTCCTGTAAAGTATGAAAATGGAATCGTTAGCTTGAGATGAAATATAAAAAAACATATAAATTTTGCGAAATGTAACTTGGAGAATCAGAGTAAGTTTGATATAGTGGAAGGGGCGAGTGAAAAACATAAATAAAAAAACATAAAGTGAGGTGAGGTTTATTGTTTATTATTGCTTAAAGGTAAAGAGCAGGATATTTTTGGCTGAAAGGGATGGGAAAGGGTGTTCGATAGGTAGGGATATCAGTGGAAGCTTCCCATAGGGGGATGTTCTCTCTGCCAAGGTCATTGAGGGGTGTCCACTCACTGTATCACCTATATGGGACTAAGGACAAGAAAAAATGTGGTAGTCGCGAGACCAGCCGAAAATCTAGAATAAGGAAATATAATTAATAAAATACTTCTGTCAATTCAACATAACTCGGCTTTAGAAACGTTGTCAGACGCGCCTAAAGACATTTTTACGTCAAACATTGGATGTATCATTTATTCTCAATGTATTGAATTCATTAGGCCTATAATACGAACTACTGAAACAGAACATTTAATAATAATTATTATAGAATAATAATAATTTCTCCTAATGACCGACAATACAAACAAAAAATTAAAACAATTATTTTATGAAATCACATGTTATTGCATACTTTATTCTTAAATATAAAATATTTAGTTAAATTTAGCAAATAAAAAAAGAGCTTTATTCGTTTCCAAAATATGTCAGCCGTGTCTAAAGATGTTTTACCATTAAAAAGAAAGGTCATTGAGTGTTTTTAATTTTTGTAGTGAGGGATATTTAAGGTTAAATAGGATAGGGCTGTTTTCCAGACCTACTTTATACCGGAATCACGGCGAGGTGGTAAAACGTAATATGTTGTATGTTTAGAATGCTCAGATTAGAGTTTGTAAAAGCTTCAGAAAGAAAGTTAATGTTTTGGAAATAATTCCCAAGGCTCACCCTCCTTCTTTTTTACATGTCTCTTCTAAAATTTATATAAACACGTCAACACACTGCTGGAAATAATAGACAAAGATGAAACTCTTTTCAGTTACGGAGGGACTTTTGGCAAAGAGAAAAGACTACACACTCGCTGATCATATTAATTTATTTTTAAAACGAAGTATCTTGTGAGATTATAAATTTTGTTTAACATTTTGCGTTGAGAAGAATGTTTGACCTTAAGGCAAACACACTGTAAGCTGTAAGAAATTTGATACAGTTAACTAAAGGTCAAGGATGAAGGGGTGACAAAAGTTAAAGGTCATGGCAGATGTTTATAGACAAAGTTAAAGCTTTGTAGAGAATAGGGGTAGTTGCGTGACATTAAAGTCCAGTTATTTATGGAAACATTTAGTAGTTGCCTTTCTTGCAAACTCAGGGAGTATATGTAACACTCATCGCACAGGCGTTGATACCATTTTATAGGTCTCTTTACATGCCATGCGTCTATCTATTGGGATGAATAAACATAACTATCACACAGGACAATAAAAACTTATGTTTGTTTTAATAAAAATAATAACATATTTCTTTTTATAACTTTCGGAACAACCCCTCAATATTGTTTAGAAGAGAAATGGCACGACTGCATAACTCAGGCTCTACGGTTATAAAGTATGGCCAGCAGCCTCTCGCATGCTATCTCAATCTCGGATGCCCCTCCCACTTTCATGCCCCCTACCACTCGCCTGTCACCTTCCCCTCGCATGCCACTCTCTCTCGGTATCCCTTCGTCTTGCATGCCACCTCCCTCCCGCACGCCACCTACTTCTTGCATGTCACCCCCCTCTCGGATGCCCCTACCTCTCGTATGCCACTTACCTCTCGCATGCCCCTTCCCTCTCGTGGCACCTGCCTCTCGTATGCCATCTACCTCTCCCATGCATATGAGTTAGTAACTCTAAGCCGTGAGTTGGCCCATCGGCTTGTTACATGTACCGTGGTACTACTAAGCTCTTTCCATGGATAATTGCAATACACAGTAAAAAATCAGAACGTTAGGGGATGCGTAAAGAGCAGGATGAAAACAATCTATCAAGAAAGAAACCATGCCAGGAAAAAGCCCCTGACCTCCAGGGACTCTGGTGTCTTAGCGCTGGAATATTCTTATACTAATGAGTAAAGAAGGGAACGCTTCATCAGCTTGTTATAAGTGGAGAGACATTGGCCAGGTGATGCGAAGTGGCCTACTTGACATTTAAAGTGGCGGAGGGCTCACTGACGTTTGTCGAACCTCGCTGCTCTACGTATCGACCACTGTGCCTAGATAGTAGAGAGGTGTAGACCGCTGATTGGCCTTCCAAGCACTGTGCTGTAACCGAGGATAAATCTGTTAAACAAAGGATGAATCGCTGTAACCGAAGATAAATCTGTTAAATAGAGGATGAATCGCTGTAACCGAGGATAAATTTGTTAAACAGAGGATGAATCGCTGTAACCGAGGATAAATCTCTTAAACAGAGGAAGAATCGCTGTAACCAAGGATAAATCTCTTAAACAAAGGATGAATCGCTGTAGCCGAGGATAAAAATCTTAAACAGAGGATGAATCGCTGTAACCGAGGATAACAATCTTAAACAGAGGATGAATCGCTGTAGCAGAGGATGAGTGTCATAAACAGAGGATGAATAACTGTAACCGAGGATAAATCTTATAGACCGAGGATGAATCGTTGTAACCGAGGATAAATCTCTTAAACAGAGGATTAATCGCTGTAGCAGAGAATGAATCTCTTAAACAGAGGATGAATCGGTGTAACCAAGAATAAATCTCTTAAACAGAGGATGAATCGCTGTAGCTGAGTATGAATCTCATAAACAGAGGATGAATAACTGTAACCGAGGATAAATCTAACAGACCGAGGATGAATCGTTGTAACCGAGGATAAATCTCTTAAACAGAGGATTAATCGCTGTAGCAGAGAATGAATCTCTTAAACAGAGGATGAATCGGTGTAACCGAGGATAAATCTCTTAGACATAGGATGAATCTCTGTAACCGAGGATAAATCCCCTAAACAGAGGATGAATCGCTGTAACCGAGGATAAATTTGTTAAACAGAGAATGAATCGGTGTAGCAGAGAATGAATCTCTTAAACATAGGATGAATCGCTGTAACCAAGGATTAATTTCTTAAACAGAGGATGAATCGCTGTAGCAGATTATGAATCTTTTAAACCTAGGATGAATCGCTGTAGCAGAGAATTAATCTCTTAAACCGAGGATGAATCGCTGTAAGCGAGGATAAATCTCTTAAACAGAGGATGAATCGCTGTAACCGAGGATAAATTTCTTAAACAGAGAATGAATCGGTGTAGCAGAGAATGAATCTCTTAAACATAGGATGAATCGCTGTAACCAAGGATTAATTTCTTAAACAGAGGATGAATCGCTGTAGCAGATTATGAATCTTTTAAACTTAGGATGAATCGCTGTAGCAGAGAATTAATCTCTTAAACCGAGGATGAATCGCTGTAAGCGAGGATAAATCTCTTAAACAGAGGATGAATCGCTGTAGCTTGGGATGAATCGCTATGGCAGAAGATGCGTCGTTGAATCAGAAGATGAATCTCTTTAAGGGAGGAATAATCTCCATATCTGGGGATGAATTGTTTTATCAAAGATGGTATCAACTTATCAAATGTTTATTCTTTTTATCAGATAGTAAATAGCTGAAACATTATTTGAAGGATATTTTTTTATGTCTTCTTTAGAGCATTCGTGTCCTAAAGATATTGACTTAAGCTTTCTTTGAACGTTCGAAGTCTATAAATATTGTATTATATCGACCTTTTTACATCAAAACATCTCTCTGATATTTTAGAAGTTTTTCCACCTAAAATTAATGTTATAAAAAACTCCTTAGATTTACTGTTTTAGTTTTAACATTATTGGTAGTGCTCTTCATTTAATTTTCTCAATCTTGGTTTATCAATGTAGTTGTCATACTATATTTATATATTTCAGTATTTTTCCTTTACATCTTCCCATTACGTACTGTAATAATTAACCGTGAGATAGGTTGATTTTTAAAAAACTCAAAAGAATGCAAGTTTTGTTATCACTTACAGTTACATTAAAGCTATTAATTTCTCAAAATCGAGGAAAATCTGTTATAAATTTTTCGATACAAAACAATGGATTTTGTAACTACGATATTTAGCTTTAGTATCTGTCCGTATCTATATTTAGCTTGAGAGGTAAATTATTAAGGGCATCGTCCATTAGTCGAATTGAGGCGGGCAACGTGCTCGGCGTATGAATACAGCGTTGATTGTTGTTACAAGCCTGGCAAGGAAGTACATCCGCATTTGTAGTAGTTGACAGTTTTTTTGGTAGAAGTAAATTAATTTTAGACCATACAGCCGACCTAGTTTCCAAATGTAACTACGTTGCTTTTCAACCAGAAGATTCAATCAAGAGTTGACATGTACTCTCTGTTTACACCCGCCTTGTGCCAACTGGATCCAGATGAAGAAAAACATTAAGATGTATACTATGGCGTTCACTGGCTGTTGCCATGTATTCCTATAAACATGTTGTAGCTGCCTTCCTGCCTTCCATTCTGTACTCACTACAACGTACAATGCGTGAGGTTTAACCGTGTCTCTTACCTTGAGATCGCTAGGGCGGCTGGGCTGCAGTGCGGGGTCAAAACCCAACACTTCAGAAAACATCAGTGTCGTGTTTGAAGTGTAAACAGCTGTAAATAACTAAATGATAATACTGTAATAGTTTGATGTAGACGTAATCTTTAAATGTGTTGCTCTGCTTCTGCAAAAAAAAGAAACGCGATTATGAAAGAGACGATATATGTATTGTATAATGTATTCAGTTAGGCTAGTAATCAAATGCTAGAGCAGAACGAAGGACACCGTTAAACCTCACGCACTATACTTCCCAATAACAACTCTAGTTTCATCAAAATCCCGCATTGTGTGTGGCGCTGGAGTAGCTTTGCATCCTCCTTATGTGTTAGATGTGTTTAGCATTAGTGTCCCGTGTGCAGTGTTATTAGAGTAGTAAGTATATGTATTGTATAATGTTTTCAGTTGAGCTGGTAGACCAATTCTAGACTATTACGAGGGACATCGTTAAACCTCACACACTGTAGTATCCTTTGAGCATTGTAATACTCATTTCAGTGTATCGTTGCATACTAACCATCCTAAACACATTCATCGAACACCAGGCATGGAATTACAAATCCGTTCTTTAGGAGATTTAGGTATTGACATTCTAGAGGGAATGTGTGCTAATTTATTTTACGAGGCAAAATATTGAAAAATAAATGCAGTTTTATGCATTTCTAACTTTAAAAGTTTGTCATCAGTTGTACAAATGATTGAATTAATTTCGTTCCTGATTAATAAACATTTCAAATTTAGAGTGCACTTAATCAATCTTAAATTCAAGTATATGTACATGTGGTGTTAAATTCCGAAGTCAGGTTAAAGACTTGTGAGATATAACAATGTATTGAATAGAAACGTTAAATTTTATTAGGTAACATCATAATAATGGTCCTTAATAAATTAGGTTTACAAATGAACAAACGTAAGAAACACGTTCAACTTCAAGTAGTTTACAATACGTATGATCAATATATGTTATGCTTCACGTAGTTTACCCTGATATAACATCCTAAAGAGCCTAATAATAAATAACCATACAAAATCACAACCCCACAATATAAAAAATTCAAAGAAGAATAAAACCATTATAAAATAAACAACTTTATACAAAACCAAAAGTAACATATTTAAATGCAACACAATAAATCAGTAAATAATAAAAAGTCTGTAAGTAATAGTTAACACAGACTGTCCAAATTAAATTAAAATTTTTGACATTCTACAAGTTTACAGTAGAAATAATGATTCTATGAGACTTTGAAAGTTAGTTAAAAACATCAACCCTCTGTTACAGATACTGTATTGTCTCATGCATATGTCGCAGTTCATTTAGGCGTTTGCTGTAAGTTTTTATTTCATCATCGGCAAACGTAGTAACGTACTTTCAAAATTCCTTTTAGTGATATCATTGACACGAATGTTTAGAAATATCTGTTGGTTTAATGTCAACTCGTTTTATGCCAAAAACTATCTCGAAGTTGATATAAGCTATTTGAATTCTTTTATGAAAGTTTGTACCTAATATAAAATTTGATAGCCTACAGAATTGCCCGATTGGAAGTATTTATCAATTTATTCTATTAGGTCACACTATCAATATATATATATATATATATATATATATATATATATATATATATATATATATATATATATATTGAAACAACATTGGTTATTCAAATACAAGAATATTTATTAATTTATATCCAAAGCGTTTCGTTGGCAAACAGTACCAACATCATCAGGAATGAAAATTACAATAATGCAAGATATAGGCCTAAAACATATGTTTAATTAGAAATAGAATTGTTGCTACATTTATACAAATTGCCAAATTTATTTTGTTGCTGTAACATTATAGACATTGAATATAGTATCAAATTTAGAATGTATTTGTATTTGTTTTTTTATTAATTTGTTATTATTATTGTGTTTATATATTTCGAATGCTTCATATATATTCATTCTTAATCCCTTATTAAGCATTCGAGGGAGTGCTCGTCAATGCTGGATGAGGTTCTAGCGAAACGTCGGAACTGCGAATTTATGGACTGCAAGAATGAACGTATGTACTCCAGATAGTAACTATTCATCATATTTTTCCATCCGTGAAGGAATACGTATCAGCATATATATATATATATATATATATATATATATATATATATATATATATATATATATATATATATATATATATATATATATATATAGGGAGAGTGTGAAATAATAGATGAAATTGAAAAATACACTCTATTGGCCAATACTGTATCAAATTTTATGTTAAGTTACAAACTTACATAAAAGTATTCGGTAAACTTCGGGATAGTTGTTGGCATAAAACGACAGGTATATCTAAACATTTGTGTAGGAGAACAATATCAGTTAAAGGAATCAACAATATACCTTACATCGTTTGCCGATGATGAAATAAAAACCTACAGAGAGCGCCCAAATGAACTGTGATATATCCATGAGACAAAGTCTCATAGAATCATTATTGCTTATAAAGAATTTCGTGATTTAACGTAGGATTTACTGGTAACATTATGATAAATGTATTCACCACACTCGCTTATAATAATACTAACTAATATCGAAGTAGTTTTTCTGTCAGGGGAAAAAACAGAAAACATTTAAATTTGATGATATATTATTAAAATCATAATCAATGGATCGTTTCCTTCAAGGCACTTCCTTCTCAATAACTCTCTCTCTCTCTCTTCTCCTGCGTCTTATATATACATATATATATATATATAAACGTTATCACGTTAACTGTTTCTTTTTAAAAAAATCTCTAGAGAATTTTACAAACAAAAATTTATTGTCTCTAAAACACACACACACACACACACACACACACACACACACACACACACACACACACACACACACACACACACACACACACACACACACACACACACACACATATATATATATATATATGTATATATAATAACGTTATCACGTTAACTGTTTCTTTTTAAAAAAATCTCTAGAGAAGTTTACAAACATAAATTTATTGTCTCTAAAACACACCAAACAAATTTGGTATCAATGTTATTTTTTGAAATGTTTATAAAATTCTAAAATGTTTTATTGTTATGTGATAATATATTATTGGACGCCAAATATGTATTTTTTACAAATTAGATTTAGTAAATTGTAAGTGGAATTAATGGACTAAAAAAATCAATGACTATTATCTGGACTATATTTAAATTTTACTAAATATAAGTCAGCATAAAAAACAAAAAGCAATCTACAATGTATAAATTGTACAATATACATTTCATAAAACGACTTTTATACAAAATAGGATTATTTTAATCTAGTATGGATGTAGCAGTAAAACAAAGAGAAGCGGTCGGTACTCTTCCTCAATGGTTCAGTCTTGAGAACTAATATTCTCTCAATCATACAACTTTTAATTAGTTGAATATTATCACGTCTGCGTGGTGGCTTATGTTATACAATTTTATTATTATTGCAAGTTTCCTGAGTTCATTATCTTGACATTAAAAATTAATTAATTTAAAAAAGTAATTTTCAACAATTATTTAGTTTGTATCTAAGTAATTTGCGTAAGGTTTGTCCTTGAGTGTAGCCAGTCAATCCTCAGACTTCTCCTGAAGTGATTTAGATGTACGGCGTGGTCCACTCGTGTTTTTTTTTGGTCGACGGCGATTTTCCGCTTTGTGTCCGGGCGAGGTAGATCATGTAACCTTTGGAAACGTGTTTTTCTGCAAAACACTTATTTCCTCTCTAATTAACCTAACTTTTTAAACTTTAATATATATTGTATATATATATCGTTCAAAAGACGTTTGCCGAGACCATCGCACACTTTTTTCATCGTCTTTCAATTAAGAATGCCATTCACCAATATTATCCTTCCCACATAATTCAAGAGCTTGTTTACAAATCTCTAGCCTCTGCTAGCTCTATCTTGCTTATTATTACAGGAATTTCTTTATAATATACAGGCCTACACAAGTGTAATTCTGAGTTGTAATTACTAAAAAATAAAGTGAAGTGGACCTTAGTTCACTTTTGGTAGCAACAGGGAACCAAAAATACTGAAAAAATTAGGCAGAATTCCGAAATTTACAGAAATATGTTTTGAGGAAATAAATTGTTAATGTAAATAATATAAGTTTTCAGTATAAATGTTTAACCCATAAGTGGACAAATTTATGACGCCACAAATATACCATTTAATTTTATCACCTCGTTCTCAAAATAGACCTTCTTTTGTAGGCTCTGGCAGAATGCCAAAGAGGGTCATATTGACAACTACAATGGAAGAAGGACAGGCCCTCTCATACCCAATAAAGGACGGCGTGGTTGGCCAATTACATGATAAGGCCAATCAACTTTTAGTAATCAGAGGTCAATGTCGACAAAATGGGCAGAGTGGGGGGGGGCATTGTTCTGAGTTTGTGGTGCAGATTGAGAATAGGAAAACGATACTACATCACAACCTTTACATTTCTTCCAATAAGAAATAGGCCTGTAGTCAATGGGTTCCCAAACTGGGGGGCGAGAAAGCAAGTCAGGGGGCTGAAGACTAGTTGGAAAATAATAAGATAAATTCTCATTTAGTTAAAACTTAAGTACACAATTTATTAAAATTTAAAACTAAATTTACACAAAATTTTAAAAGAAATTTGGAGAATTTGACTGAAGAGTTCAGGAAATACGTCACCAACACTTGTGACGACAATATTTACAGATTGTCAGCTGACCCATTCTATGTGAACATAGACTCCCTGCCAGAAGTACTGCAAAATGAAGGTTTGGAAACCAAATATGATTTTGACAAAATTGACAAATCTTTATTTTGGATGAAACACTTAAAAGTGTATCCCAGCAGCTCTTCGATTATACTTGCCGTTTTTAAGCACCTATTTGTGTGAGAAAAGATTTTCAGCACCTCTTGCAATAAAAACAAAATATTGGAACCTACTTGATGTTGCTAATGACTTGCGTTGTCCCTTTAATAAAATACAACCTCAAATAGACACGCTAGTGAAAAAAAGGCAAGTTCAAGCATCTCACTAACAGATTTTTCTCTTATCAGTTAAAATTTACCTTTCAAATCAAAACTTGAAATATTATATTTTTCTTGTGAAAGTATGTATAAACGAATAAATAATTTTTTTTAACATATATATTATTAGTTTCTTTTATATGCCTATACCATTTATTTATAGTGTAAGTTGGGGGCGTGGTACGAAAATGTTTAGGAACCTCTGCTGTAGTGCATTAACCTGGAGCCAGTGCGATAAGGCTGTTGGCTCGGTTCAGTTAATTAACATTGAAGTTTCTTTATCTTGCTCGTATTTTATTATCCATTCTTTAAAAGTAATTTTAGTTTGTTTATCCTACATTAAATCTACAGATTATGCAACTGTGATAGTGTGTGAATCATGATTTCCCCGTTGCCTTACCATGAAAGGATAATCCATCCCCCTTTCTTAAGAGACAATGGTCTTAGTATGCGTTTCGTTTAGTACAAAATATCATTGGTAAAACCGATCAATATTTCTAAAACCAGGGGTTGTTTGTTCAAGGGATGTTTTTTGAAACCTCCGATAGCCATAAACAAAATAAGCCAATAGTAGTATAATATTGTAATATTAGGCCTTATATAAAAAACTATTTTATTACTAGAAGTATTGTGCATATATGGTTGCTTTTCGTCGTCACAACTTTGAAGATTGAGACATTTGCCGTGAGCTTCCTAATGGCTTCTTTCTAAATTGTTTCCTTCAGTGAATATAAAGAAGTTTGACGATTCTTTTGGCATTATTAAAGTAACGACATATATCATGGTACAAGAGTGAGAACAGTTTGGCTTTTAATTGCACAAAAAATGAAATAAATCAAAATTTCAAAAAAAAATTGGAATTTACTAAGTAGAGAAAATATTGAAAACTAAGTTTTGTTATTGAGGATAAATAAAATTTAAAGTTGATAAAGGTATTAAAAATGTACAATCTATAGTGTGTATTATGTGTCTTGTCTTATCAACCAGGGCTGACCTTCGTGTTTTATTACTTAATCCCCCCCCCACCGACTCACTTTCTTAATGAGTCACCCTCTAGCATAGCTATCAATTAAATTATTTTTTTACTCTAATAATAATTTCCAAACCTCTATTCAATATCTGAGAAGTACGTAAAAATATAAAAAAGAACAATACCAAACAAGACATAGTAATATTACAATAAAAATATTGGAAAACCCCCAATAACACAAAAATAATAGAAAATATCTCATTTATAAGTAACCTAAGATTAAACTCTTATGGACAGTTCTAGAAATTCTAGATTGTAATTTTAATATGACCCTCTCTCTGATGATGATGATGATATGGTCATCGAAGGTAAATTATATTATCAGTTATTTTTTACTATTTTTGCGGTATTGGGAATTTCTCAATACTTTATTGTAATATATTGTAACATTGGGCTTTTGATATTTTATAAGAAATAGTAAATTAAATCTGTTAAATTTGTAATTGTCTCCGTGCATAAACAGCCTACGTCCAAGTTGATTGTTTATTTTTTAAAACAAATTATATAGTGTTTGGTATCTTTTTTCTTATATTTACGTACTTTTCAAATATTCGATTAATATTTAGAAGTTATAACTAGGGTAAGACAGTTAAATTACTTAGTAGGGATCCCAGTAAGTGATTTAATTAAGGAAACAGATAAGGCGATCATTTTAGCTATGTGCAAGCGATAAGGCACACTCGAGTCAGCCCGGGTCTACAAGACAGGTTAGATCATACAGACTATAGTTGCCCAATTAAGAGATGTTGTGGTCTGAATATATACAAATATTCTTGACTAACATCGTTTTACCACAAACAAGTAACAATTTTACAAACTAATTAGTTTTTTAAACTTTAATAGCGTCATTATTACTTTTAAAGTAATAAGCGTATATTTACTGATAGTGCACGGTCTGATTCATTTGGAAAGCAAAGTGTGCCCATACATAACATTACTTCAAGGTGAGTGTCACGTGACCGTTATCGCTGAGTTATTGTTCTACTGTGGTACGCTTTATGCAACATTAAATCATACGACTGTTCGTGACCATTAAATAGCTAAGTAAGGCTTATCTTTTTTAAGAGCAGAGTGGATGTTTGAGATCTCTGTCAATTCACAATCTTACACGTAGGGAGAATACGGTCCTTAATGTTCCTTCCCTCTCCCGCCAGGAGATTATTGTGCCCATCCTTGGTATCCTTTGTCCTTCTTACACCTCTGACATTCACCTTATGTAAGTATCTGATAGACAATAGATGTCCGCCCAGATCATGCTCTATAATTTTGTATTTAACTTGAACGAGGAGTTTTTACATTTTGTCTCAAAGTTATTTATATTCCCACACTTTTTCCGTCTTCGTAGTGGTAATGGTAAAATTAACTGTTCACATTAAAACACAACAAATCGGGCAATGGATTATATAAACTAAAAAGGATAATTTGTAGAAACACTCTGTGTCCCTTCAAAATGTAATAATTATATTATAAGATCATCATAAGCGAGTAACATTCGAACAATTTAACGTTACAGTTTCAGGAGGAAAACTCAACCGTAAATAAACATTTTGTTATTAGGCCCATTACATCCTTATTTTAAAGAAATATTATAAAAGAAATTGGCAAACAAATATATTACCCTGGAACTTGATAATTATTTACCAAAAAGCTTAAAAGAAATTTAAAAAAGTAAACCTAAATGTAGCGTGTAAGAACCTAAATAGCATTAGCAATTATGCTATTTAATCTTAAACGCAAAATAAAAATGATGGATGAGTCAGGGATTCATAAATTAATCTGCAATTTGTGTGATAAAATGTACATTGACCAAAGAAGTTTCAACTACATAAATTAAAGAATAGGAATATATTAACCATATAAAATTTGATAGACAAGAAAAATCTAACTTTGCTGAACATATCCTAAAACGTAAAGATAAGTTTGAAGTAGAAAATCTTAAATTAAAATGTTAAAAAAAGTGTAAAACAGTTTTGAAAGTTTGATTCATAATACAAATTACAAAATTAACTTCGCGGAAAAAAATAAATTCTGACAATGGGCCTAACCCGAATTACCAATTGTTCTCGGCAGTAAGCAATAGTTTCAGTCTACTTATTAATGTAAAATTTGTTGTCCCAAAAAATAAAACGGTTTATTAATTTTATGTTTAATAATTGTTTTATTTTGTTATTGTTTTGTTGTGTAATTAATTGTTTAATTGTGTTTCGTCATCAACAATCGTGTTTATTAATTTTAGGTGATCTTTTATTATTAATTTCAAATTGTGTTTTTGAAACGTAAATAATCGCATTGATATTGTAATCGTAAGTATTTTGTGATAATTCTTATAAAGATGCTTGCCTTGTAATCGAAATGTACAGAAAGATTTAATAATAAAACACTTTTGTTTGTGTTTAAGAGGTTTTATTTATTTTAATAAATAATACGCCACGATGATTCAAGTTTACATTTTATGGTCAAGAATGAGTTTAGAGGTCACAAGGTAAAGCCTGTAACACGCAGAACTGCTTCAAAGATATCGTAAATTGGCAAAAGTGCAGAATAAATGGGCAAAAGTGCAATTTTAAAATATTTTATTATTTTTTGTTTGTTGCTGAAGCAAATTCCCACAATAAAGGGGTTACAAAGATAATGGTATATCGGAATACAGCACTACGCTATAAAGATAGGGAGGGTTTAGCCTCCCCTTGTGTGAAGATATGGGGAGGGTTTGACCTTCATCATATCAAACAGAAGGTCAACTGGTCGTATACCCAAATAGATCTAATATCTTTATGGATTATACAATACAGTAACGCTTATGAAGTCTTGATAAAGGGGTAAGTGAGAAGAAGAAGGTTAGGCGAAATGGCGCCAGGAATAAAAAAGGAACAAGATACTCCCGCTAGTACTGGACTAAAAGAGAATCATAGTTTGGATGAGTAGAGTCGTTTATTCGAAATAGAAGTGTTGTATAAAGGCTGTGTGGAAAATACCTGTATTAGTTACTGCCCTTCGGTAGAAAGCAGGATGGGAAGATTATACTATAGGCGCCCTACCCACAGTAGAGGTTCTCTGTATAGGATAAGACCTTAGCAAGTTGTTGGAGATTGGCAATATGGAAACTGTTTGAAGAACCATTCCGAATCTCTTGTTACACTAAACTAGGAGAGTATAGTCCCGTCATCTGTCCAGAAGATCTGCACGGAGCCCTAATCAATGGGTATACAGCAAGGAAATTCTTGAGGAACGTTAACATAATGATTCGGTTACTCGATACAGAGTCACTCACTGACAATGAAGATTACAAAGAAACAATAAAAGATTCCAAAAACAGACATAGATAAATACAAAATTAATACTAGGTCATCTTTCAACCTCACAGTGTGGTTAACTATATGTAAATTATATAAATATTTAGGCCTACCTCTAAAATGACGTGTCAATATAGTTTGATAGTATTAAAATAAATCACTATTAGAAATCTGTTGTATCCACATTACTAGAAAATAATTAACTTTAAGAGTTTATTAAGCCTTATAAGTAAAGGATTATGTATAAGTGTCTTCATTAATGTTGATTGAGTTTTTTAGATTATCAAGGTTAAATAATCAAACACTAGTAAGCGTTAGTAACCGAGCATAAGTAATCTTTTATTGTTACTTTTAATGTTCATTTGTATTGTTAAATTAGTTATGTTGTGTGTTTCGTTTTACTTTATTATGTAATTGTAATTTAAATAATTGAAACGTCGACATATGTGTATCTTTCAAGAGGTTAGTTGATATTAATGGGACAAGATTTTTATAAATAATTTTTGACACATCTAATTATTTTAATTAATTGCTTTATAAATTTTATTTCTCATGACCAACATGTTATATGGATTGTTTTTAATTGTTTAAACTTACTAAGGGTGTCATTTATGATAGGTATTTTATTTTTGTTATAATATTATAATAACATTTTCTAAACATAAGCAATTCATTTTTTTCAAAGTACTTTACCCCTGAATGAAGATAGAAATTTAGTTAAAAAGGTTGCCAAATTATTAATAAATGACACTTGACTCACATAACAACCGCATTTTTATTGAACAGTATCGAAACTAGTTATAGGAACGTCGCGCTAGTTAATAATCATTAAAGACTATTTACACAAACAGACTTTTTATTCTACACAATTTCATACGAATGACAAAATGGTAAATGAACTAATTTGTTATATCCAAATCTAACCGGACACATCATGAACAGTTTGTAATATAGATATATGTAACTATATAAATATTATTGAATTTTACATTCGGTAAATCTTATTAATCAATTAAACAATAGTTTATGACTATCCGAACTTTACAGGTTTGGTTAAATAAATTAAATATAATTCGGTACAGGTTTATTAAACAAATATAAAATTTATTTTATAAATAAAACTTTAGATTATTATACTCTTTCTTGTGTTAAGGTTTTTTTGTAGTTTTTCAAATATGAATCACTATTTATGTTTAGCAAAATTTAAAATTATCTTCAATTTGTTTCAAACGCATTTTTATAAAATGTATGGGAAAGAAAAACTGCAGTATGAAAAGTGGTACAGAGAAATTACTCTTAAACTACTTATATTAGCTCACACTCTTCTGATATATTTCTTGCACAAATTTTAATTAAAATACCCTTTTATTCAAGCAATAAAGAGTACAAATGAGACTTTGTATGTTATCCCTCTGAGGATGGTTACTTGGTAACTGAAATGTACATAAGGGTAAAATAAAGAAAGTTTGAGGTTAAGAGGTTTTTGTGTATTTATTATTAAATTCAACCACATTATATTCCTAAGAAATAGTAATAAAGTTCACATATATTTCTTTTAACACATAGCGCCAACTTTCCATGTCTAGAAATGTACCTCTCAAAGGGCCTACATGAATTTTTCTTTTGCCCCCATCTGGTTGTAGTCGCGACCTCCAATGCACAACCTTAAATTGTTGCCATGGTTACCACACAATATCATAAATAATGCTCTAGGATTAAAAATGGATAAAAAAAATAAAATAAAGAAACAACTGGATTAACGGTATCGAACCCTGCCTTACAAACGGACAATGCGAAGGGAAAAGAAACTACAACCGAATGCAAGTGACGAAAAAAAGAAATAATAGTAAAAAAAAAATAATAGTCCAGTACCTTACTTAGAAAAGACATTAAAAAACTGCAAGGGAATTTGCTTTCTATTTTGTCACTTAATATTGTTATTCTGTGTATACATATTTAAATTAATTGTAATTATAAAATAAAAAAGAAACTAAAATAAATTTATCTTCTTAATTTAAGTAGGAATTGATTTAGAAAAAAATGTATATTACTTGTTTTCCAAATAATTTAAATCAATACTTAATTGCATAATTAGGTAATGATATACAATATTTGTATTCTAAACAGGTTTTTAAAGTTTAGTCTTTAATAACCAATTCCAAGAAGACTTTTAGAATGCATTAATTTAAATGTACTGTTTATGAATTTTTTTATGATTTCCAAAAAAAGTTCTATAGCAAAAACAAAGTACGGGTACACAATAAATTGAAAAAAAAATAAATTTCTAAACAATACCTTTTTTTCGTGCACCGTGCAAATGCTACTGCGTCGTCTCTCTTCGTACGACCTTGGGACCTCTTCTTCCAGAGACATAAGGCTGTCCAATCGTAAACAACAAAGAATTACAACTGCACTCTAGTGTTGTGACGGAGCACGAACGCGATAGCTAGCTGCGTCCAGAAATAGCGATGTAATTGCTGTATGACGACGGCTTGACAGTGTCAGCTGTTGTAAAAACGTAAGGGGCCCCTCCAATACCCCCTCGCGTGGCCGCCAATTCCCAGTTAATTGTTATGTTTTTAAGTGGAGTCGCACATTGTTAGATTAGAAAATGACAACAAATTGCAGAAACATTTGGTTTAGGGAAACAACTGATCGTAAAATGATGTGACAATCCACACTAAGAAGGGACTGTGTGTCCCCGCGAGCGATGTTATACAGAGGTCCTTTAACTAACTGAATTCACAGAGAGGGTGGGTATTTTTACAACCCAGAAAGGGGATGCTCTATACTTTAATAAAGTATTCAGTGTTTCAAGCAAAAAATCTCCCTTCTATGACTAGTCTCTGAGCCGAAAGAGATTCTTAGTGTAGAGTCTTCTGGGAGGTTACAAAGCGTACTTATGGAGAAAAGCTTCCCGCCCTATTCTACTCCAGTCCAACACGGTGACTCATGTTGTTGACAACTATATTGACACTCATGCATTAAACTCTCACTACCATCCGCACACACGTTCATTCCAGGGAGACGGTTTAATCCCTTTAGAGAGCAGGCCTACTTCAAGTAAGCAACCCTGTTTACTTTCCCCGATCCTATATTTTTATATATTTCTAATTGGGGGAGAAGGGGTTTGACACATACCCATGATTTACTTGCATAAGAGAGAATATTTGTCAGAGTTATATCCTTACTTCAAGCCTATCTATCAATTAGAATAGTGTGTAAAGAGGTTCTACCCTGGTGAAAATGCAAGTGTCAGATAGACATATATGTTTAATAAATGTAATAATTTCATGCCTTTTGTAGCCTTTTTCTATAATATGATTGGATAGTGGTGTTTTTGTATAAAACGATTAACACATTCTTCTGACATGAATAATATATTTTAATGAATCTAAGAACTCGAAGCTAAAAGAAATTTACGCCGAATTGTGTTGTTAAAAAAATATATTTAAAAAAAATGTTATTCTTAGATAGTGAAAATGAAATTATGATGAAAGCGATGCAAGTATATGAACATCACAGAAAAAAAACAACCGTAATTCACAAAAATAATAAAAATTAAGAACAAAAAAATAAAAACATCGAATTCATATTATCATTCTGTACCTTTTTCTCTTCAGCGTCTATTTTCTGTGGGCAAACATGTGACATATTTTACAAGAATCCTTAAGAAATACCATAAAATCCTGTATTTCTACTTTTTTTGGTATGGGTTGGTATAACTACGCTGGTTTTCTCCCACTCGATTAATATCAGGGTCCGCTTGTGGTTCCTTCCCCTAGAAATCAGTAGTCACGAAAGGCACTTCTGAATGTAAGGTTATTGTCAGACGTTCGCGTCCACCTTTATTAGATCCGAAAGCAATTTTTTCTCATAGCGATCAATTTGTGTAGCATCTTGAAGTAATAATGAAAGTTAACTGTTGAAATATTCAGTAAGCTGGGAAATACCGTACAGGCCATCTGGAGATCCTTCGAGTTGGAAAATAGGCTGAACATTTCTAACCGAGGCAATTTACTCCTCCTTTTGCGGCTTTGTAGAAACTATGTATTTCAGTTTTTTCTTTCTCCTCATTCCACTTATTTTCTTAGTACGTAGAGGAAAGAAAAGAACTGGATCAGGAGGAACGCAGCTCAACAAGATCAAATCAGGAGTAAATGCATTGGATCAGGAGATAAACGATCCCGGTTCCTTTTTCTTTCCAGAGAAAGACGTCTTTTCGCATTTCTCTTTTACTTTATTTTCAATGTGGCTACATTAGTCACCATTTATCCTTCAAAACTCTAACATGATAGCTGTTACCTGTAGGATCTGTTAGCTGTTCAATATCTTCGTCCTCTATGATGTCTTCACGACTATCTATTTCTCTCAAAGGAAAAGCTCATAAACCTCTGAGCCCTTTCAACAAAATCAGGGTTATCAGGAGGATAAAAATCATCAACCATCTTTTTTTGGGGGGGGGGATTTGGCTAACAAGTAGGTACCTATAAAAAATAGAAGGAATTTTATTACCTTAGAAACGAATATTGGCAGTTATAGGGAACTGGGTTGTTCTTCGTGTAGTAAACAGAATCCACTAGACACGTATTCTTCTAACTTGGTAATATAAACATAGTCCGAGATACACACTAGGTTTGAATAAAACATAGAAACACTCTACTGTACTATGCAAAT
>JBAIZL010000001.1:71616270-71776270 GCA_036971475.1 Prosapia bicincta
ACAATTTACTGGCTATTAATCCCAACTTCTGCCTCTGCGTTTCTTGCTGATTTTATTGGGCACTTGAGCAAGTATGGGCTCAATAAGTATTGGCAGAATGCTCTAGCATTCTGCGAATAACGAGGTCGTTTGAACTCCCGATCACCTGAACAGAAACTGTAAAATTGTTCGGAAATTATGTTAGGAACGAAGATGAGATCCAAGTTTTAACATATACTCGGAATCGCCGCCTGTAAACAGAATACTTGTTCACTAATTAACATCAGTCTTTATGCGCTGTTGAAGTTTTGATTTGTCAGCGGTCTTGGAGCGTCTCATTGTTACCAAAGGAAAATATAGGATACGTTCGTGCACCTGTAGATAAGAACGATTAAACACACCAATAATGAACTTTAAATGGCGAAAATATATAAGGATCTCTGCGCCATCAGTAGATCACGTATTATCTCCCGAATCATCTATTAATCTAGTTATCGTTTCTGACTACCAATTCAGCAACGTTTTGGCCCAAGTGGCAACATTGTAATTGAACTGTCTTCGTACGAGTACACGATACAATTGCAACTAAACGTTAACACTTTGTCCTCAGTTTCCTTATAAAGGAGCTGTAAATATGTAACCAAGCTTAGCTGTTAAAAAAGGAGTTACAAAATAAAAAATATATAATTTCTTTAAAACACGCGTGAGATTTAGTGTAAAATAAACGAACTTAGGCGAAAGAAATATGTAGATCTTTTTCTTACAGAATGAAGCTAATAATGTATAACACAATAATTTATGTGAGGCTAGCTTTTACCACGCTACGTCACGTTTCGGATCATTGTGGTTGCAAGGATGAGAAATCAGGTACAAAACAAAGCGTACGTTTCATAGAAGATTAATTTTGCAATAAGTTATGTGAGGATAGCTTTACCACGCTACGTCACGTTTCGGATCATTGTGGTTGCAAGGATGAGAAATCAGGTACAAAACAAAGCGTACGTTTCATAGAAGATTAATTTTACAATAATTTATGTGAGGATAGCTTTACCACGCTACGTCACGTTTCGGATCATTGTGGTTGCAAGGATGAGAAATCAGGTACAAAACAAAGCGTACGTTTCATAGAAGGTTAATTTTGCAATAATTTATGTGAGGCTAGCTTTACTACGCTACGTCACGTTTCGGATCATTGTGGTTGCAAGGATGAGAAATCAGGTACAAAACAAAGCGTACGTTTCATAGAAGGTTAATTTTACAATAATTTAGGTGAGGCTAGCTTTACCACGCTACGTCACGTTTCGGATCATTGTGGTTGCAAGGATGAGAAATCAGGTACAAAACAAAGCGTACGTTTCATAGAAGGTTAATTTTGCAATAATTTATGTGAGGCTAGCTTTACTACGCTACGTCCTGTTTTGGATCATTGTGGTTGCAAGGATGAGAAATCAGGTACAAAACAAAGCGTACGTTTCATAGAAGGTTAATTTTGCAATAATTTATGTGAGGCTAGCTTTACTACGCTACGTCCTGTTTCGGATCATTGTGGTTGCAAGGATGAGAAATCAGGTACAAAACAAAGCGTACGTTTCATAGAAGGTTAATTTTACAATAATTTATGTGAGGCTAGCTTTACCACGCCACGTCACGTTTCGGATCACTGTGGTTGCAAGGATGAGAAATCAGGTACAAAACAAAGCGTACGTTTCATAGAAGGTTAATTTTGCAATAATTTATGTGAGGCTAGCTTTACTACGCTACGTCCTGTTTCGGATCATTGTGGTTGCAAGGATGAGAAATCAGGTACAAAACAAAGCGTACTTTTCATAGAAGGTTAATTTTGCAATAATTTATGTGAGGCTAGCTTTACTACGCTACGTCCTGTTTCGGATCATTGTGGTTGCAAGGATGAGAAATCAGGTACAAAACAAAGCGTACGTTTCATAGAAGGTTAATTTTGCAATAATTTATGTGAGGCTAGCTTTACTACGCTACGTCCTGTTTCGGATCATTGTGGTTGCAAGGATGAGAAATCAGGTACAAAACAAAGCGTACGTTTCATAGAAGGTTAATTTTGCAATAATTTATGTGAGGCTAGCTTTACTACGCTACGTCCTGTTTCGGATCAATGTGGTTGCAAGGATGAGAAATCAGGTACAAAACAAAGCGTACGTTTCATAGAAGGTTAATTTTGCAATAATTTATGTGAGGCTAGCTTTACTACGCTACGTCCTGTTTCGGATCATTGTGGTTGCAAGGATGAGAAATCAGGTACAAAACAAAGCGTACGTTTCATAGAAGGTTAATTTTGCAATAATTTATGTGAGGCTAGCTTTACTACGCTACGTCCTGTTTCGGATCATTGTGGTTGCAAGGATGAGAAATCAGGTACAAAACAAAGCGTACGTTTCATAGAAGGTTAATTTTACAATAATTTATGTGAGGCTAGCTTTTACCACGCTACGTCACGTTTCGGATCATTGTGGTTGCAAGGATGAGAAATCAGGTACAAAACAAAGCGTACGTTTCATAGAAGGTTAATTTTGCAACAATTTATGTGAGGCTAGCTTTACCACGCTACGTCACGTTTCGGATCATTGTGGTTGCAAGGATGAGAAATCAGGAACAAAACAAAGCGTACGTTTCATAGAAGGTTAATTTTGCAATAATTTATGTGAGGCTAGCTTTACCACGCTACGTCACGTTTCGGATCATTGTGGTTGCAAGGATGAGAAATCAGGAACAAAACAAAGCGTACGTTTCATAGAAGATTAATTTTGCAATAATATATGTGAGGCTAGCTTTACCACGCTACGTCACGTTTCGGATCATTGTGGTTGCAAGGATGAGAAATCAGGAACAAAACAAAGCGTACGTTTCATAGAAGGTTAATTTTGCAATAATTTATGTGAGGCTAGCTTCACCACGCTAAGTCACGTTTCGGATCATTGTGGTTGCAAGAATGAGAAATCATGAACAAAACAAAGCGTACGTTTCATAGAAGGTTATATTTGCAATAATTTATGTGAGGCTAGCTTTACTACGCTACGTCCTGTTTCGGATCATTGTGGTTGCAAGGATGAGAAATCAGGTACAAAACAAAGCGTACGTTTCATAGAAGGTTAATTTTGCAATAATTTATGTGAGGCTAGCTTTACTACGCTACGTCCTGTTTCGGATCATTGTGGTTGCAAGGATGAGAAATCAGGTACAAAACAAAGCGTACGTTTCATAGAAGGTTAATTTTGCAATAATTTATGTGAGGCTAGCTTTACTACGCTACGTCCTGTTTCGGATCATTGTGGTTGCAAGGATGAGAAATCAGGTACAAAACAAAGCGTACGTTTCATAGAAGGTTAATTTTGCAATAATTTATGTGAGGCTAGCTTTACTACGCTACGTCCTGTTTCGGATCATTGTGGTTGCAAGGATGAGAAATCAGGTACAAAACAAAGCGTACGTTTCATAGAAGGTTAATTTTACAATAATTTATGTGAGGCTAGCTTTTACCACGCTACGTCACGTTTCGGATCATTGTGGTTGCAAGGATGAGAAATCAGGTACAAAACAAAGCGTACGTTTCATAGAAGGTTAATTTTGCAACAATTTATGTGAGGCTAGCTTTACCACGCTACGTCACGTTTCGGATCATTGTGGTTGCAAGGATGAGAAATCAGGAACAAAACAAAGCGTACGTTTCATAGAAGGTTAATTTTGCAATAATTTATGTGAGGCTAGCTTTACCACGCTACGTCACGTTTCGGATCATTGTGGTTGCATGGATGAGAAATCAGGAACAAAACAAAGCGTACGTTTCATAGAAGATTAATTTTGCAATAATATATGTGAGGCTAGCTTTACCACGCTACGTCACGTTTCGGATCATTGTGGTTGTAAGGATGAGAAATCAGGAACAAAACAAAGCGTACGTTTCATAGAAGGTTAATTTTGCAATAATTTATGTGAGGCTAGCTTCACCACGCTAAGTCACGTTTCGGATCATTGTGGTTGCAAGAATGAGAAATCATGAACAAAACAAAGCGTACGTTTCATAGAAGGTTATATTTGCAATAATTTATGTGAGGCTAGCTTTATCACGCTACGTCACGTTTCGGATCATTGTGGTTGCAAGGATGAGAAATCAGGTACAAAACAAAGCGTACGTTTCATAGCAGGTTAATTTTACAATAATTTATGTGAGGCTAGCTTTACCACGCTACGTCACGTTTCGGGTCATTGTGGTTGCAAGGATGAGAAATCAGGTACAAAACAAAGCGTACGTTTCATAGCAGGTTAATTTTACAATAATTTATGTGAGGCTAGCTTTACCACGCTACGTCACGTTTCGGATCATTGTGGTTGCAAGGATGAGAAATCAGGAACAAAACAAAGCGTACGTTTCATAGCAGGTTATTTTTACAATAATTTAGGTGAGGCTAGCTTTACCACGCTACGTCACGTTTCGGATCATTGTGGTTGCAAGGATGAGAAATCAGGAACAAAACAAAGCGTACGTTTCATAGCAGGTTAATTTTACAATAATTTAGGTGAGGCTAGCTTTACCACGCTACGTCACGTTTCGGATCATTGTGGTTGCAAGGATGAGAAATCAGGAGCAAAACAAAGCGTACGTTTCATAGCAGGTTAATTTTACAATAATTTATGTGAGGCTAGCTTTACCACGCTACGTCACGTTTCGGGTCATTGTGGTTGCAAGGATGAGAAATCAGGAGCAAAACAAAGCGTACGTTTCATAGCAGGTTAATTTTACAATAATTTAGGTGAGGCTAGCTTTACCACGCTACGTCACGTTTCGGATCATTGTGGTTGCAAGGATGAGAAATCAGGAACAAAACAGAGCGTACGTTTCATAGCAGGTTAATTTTACAATAATTTAGGTGAGGCTAGCTTTACCACGCTACGTCACGTTTCGGATCATTGTGGTTGCAAGGATGAGAAATCAGGAACAAAACAAAGCGTACGTTTCATAGCAGGTTAATTTTACAATAATTTATGTGAGGCTAGCTTTACCACGCTACGTCACGTTTCGGGTCATTGTGGTTGCAAGGATGAGAAATCAGGAGCAAAACAAAGCGTACGTTTCATAGCAGGTTATTTTTACAATAATTTAGGTGAGGCTAGCTTTACCACGCTACGTCACGTTTCGGATCATTGTGGTTGCAAGGATGAGAAATCAGGAACAAAACAAAGCGTACGTTTCATAGCAGGTTAATTTTGCAATAATTTATGTGAGGCTAGCTTCACCACGCTACGTCACGTTTCGGATCATTGTGGTTGCAAGGATGAGAAATCAGGAACAAAACAAAGCGTACGTTTCATAGCAGGTTAATTTTGCAATAATTTATGTGAGGCTAGCTTCACCACGCTAAGTCACGTTTCGGATCATTGTGGTTGCAAGAATGAGAAATCATGAACAAAACAAAGCGTACGTTTCATAGAAGGTTATATTTGCAATAATTTATGTGAGGCTAGCTTTATCACGCTACGTCACGTTTCGGATCATTGTGGTTGCAAGGATGAGAAATCAGGAACAAAACAAAGCGTACGTTTCATAGCAGGTTAATTTTGCAATAATTTCTGTGAGGTTAGCTTCACCACGCTACGTCACGTTTCGGATCATTGTGGTTGCAAGGATGAGAAATCAGGAACAAAACAAAGCGTACGTTTAATAGCAGGTTAATTTTGCAATAATTTATGTGAGGCTAGCTTCACCACGCTAAGTCACGTTTCGGATCATTGTGGTTGCAAGAATGAGAAATCATGAACAAAACAAAGCGTA
The DNA here is from genome assembly GCA_036971475.1 of Prosapia bicincta. Classification (NCBI taxonomy): domain Eukaryota; kingdom Metazoa; phylum Arthropoda; class Insecta; order Hemiptera; family Cercopidae; genus Prosapia; species Prosapia bicincta. The sequence goes on from JBAIZL010000001.1 coordinate 71,622,050, forward strand.
CGTTTCATAGAAGGTTATATTTGCAATAATTTATGTGAGGCTAGCTTTATCACGCTACGTCATTTTTGGATCATTGTGGTTGCAAGGATGAGAAATAAGGAACAAAAGAAAGCATACGTTTCATAGCAGGTTAATTTTACAATAATTTATGTGAGGCTAGCTTTACTACGCTACGTCACGTTTCGGATCATTGTGGTTGCAAGGATGAGAAATCAGGAGCAAAACAAAGCGTACGTTTCATAGCAGGTTAATTTTACAATAATTTAGGTGAGGCTAGCTTTACCACGCCACGTCACGTTTCGGGTCATTGTGGTTGCAAGGATGAGAAATCAGGAACAAAACAAAGCGTACGTTTCATAGCAGGTTAATTTTGCAATAATTTATGTGAGGCTAGCTTCACCACGCTAAGTCACGTTTCGGATCATTGTGGTTGCAAGAATGAGAAATCATGAACAAAACAAAGCGTACGTTTCATAGAAGGTTATATTTGCAATAATTTATGTGAGGCTAGCTTTATCACGCTACGTCATTTTTCGGATCATTGTGGTTGCAAGGATGAGAAATAAGGAACAAAAGAAAGCATACGTTTCATAGCAGGTTAATTTTACAATAATTTAGGTGAGGCTAGCTTTACCACGCTACGTCACGTTTCGGATCATTGTGGTTGCAAGGATGAGAAATCAGGAACAAAACAAAGCGTACGTTTCATAGAAGGTTACTTTTGCAATAATTTATGTGAGGCTAGCTTTACTACGCTACGTCCTGTTTCGGATCATTGTGGTTGCAAGGATGAGAAATCAGGAGCAAAACAAAGCGTACGTTTCATAGCAGGTTAATTTTACAATAATTTAGGTGAGGCTAGCTTTACCACGCCACGTCACGTTTCGGGTCATTGTGGTTGCAAGGATGAGAAATCAGGAGCAAAACAAAGCGTACGTTTCATAGCAGGTTAATTTTACAATAATTTAGGTGAGGCTAGCTTTACCACGCCACGTCACGTTTCGGGTCATTGTGGTTGCAAGGATGAGAAATCAGGTACAAAACAAAGCGTACGTTTCATAGCAGGTTAATTTTACAATAATTTAGGTGAGCCTAGCTTTACCACGCCACGTCACGTTTCGGGTCATTGTGGTTGCAAGGATGAGAAATCAGGTACAAAACAAAGCGTACGTTTCATAGCAGGTTAATTTTGCAATAATTTATGTGAGGCTAGCTTTACCACGCTACGTCACGTTTCGGGTCATTGTGGTTGCAAGGATGAGAAATCAGGAACAAAACAAAGCGTACGTTTCATAGCAGGTTAATTTTACAATAATTTAGGTGAGGCTAGCTTCACCACGCTACGTCACGTTTCGGATCATTGTGGTTGCAAGGATGAGAAATCAGGTACAAAACAAAGCGTACGTTTCATAGAAGGTTATATTTGCAATAATTTATGTGAGGCTAGCTTTACCACGCTACGTCACGTTTCGGATCATTGTGGTTGCAAGGATGAGAAATCAGGAACAAAACAAAGCGTACGTTTCATAGAAGGTTAATTTTACAATAATTTATGTGAGGCTAGCTTTACCACGCTACGTCACGTTTGGGATCTTTGTGGTTGCAAGGATGAGAAATCAGGAACAAAACAAAGCGTACGTTTCATAGAAGGTTAATTTTACAATAATTTAGGTGAGGCTAGCTTTACCACGCTACGTCACGTTTCGGATCATTGTGGTTGCAAGGATGAGAAATAAGGAGCAAAACAAAGCGTACGTTTCATAGAAGGTTATATTTGCAATAATTTATGTGAGGCTAGCTTTCCCACGCTACGTCACGTTTCGGATCATTGTGGTTGCAAGGATGAGAAATCAGGAACAAAACAAAGCGTACGTTTCATAGAAGGTTAATTTTACAATAATTTATGTGAGGCTAGCTTTACTACGCTACGTCACGTTTGGGATCATTGTGGTTGCAAGGATGAGAAATCAGGAACAAAACAAAGCGTACGTTTCATAGAAGGTTAATTTTACAATAATTTAGGTGAGGCTAGCTTTACCACGCTACGTCACGTTTCGGATCATTGTGGTTGCAAGGATGAGAAATCAGGTACAAAACAAAGCGTACGTTTCATAGCAGGTTAATTTTACAATAATTTAGGTGAGGCTAGCTTTACCACGCTAAGTCACGTTTCGGGTCATTGTGGTTGCAAGGATGAGAAATCAGGAACAAAACAAAGCGTACGTTTCATAGCAGGTTAATTTTACAATAATTTAGGTGAGGCTAGCTTCACCACGCTACGTCACGTTTCGGATCATTGTGGTTGCAAGGATGAGAAATCAGGAACAAAACAAAGCGTACGTTTCATAGCAGGTTAATTTTACAATAATTTATGTGAGGATAGCTTTACTACGCTACGTCCTGTTTCGGATCATTGTGGTTGCAAGGATGAGAAATCAGGTACAAAACAAAGCGTACGTTTCATAGCAGGTTAATTTTACAATAATTTATGTGAGGCTAGCTTTACCACGCTACGTCACGTTTCGGATCATTGTGGTTGCAAGGATGAGAAATCAGGAACAAAACAAAGCGTACGTTTCATAGCAGGTTAATTTTACAATAATTTATGTGAGGATAGCTTTACTACGCTACGTCCTGTTTCGGATCATTGTGGTTGCAAGGATGAGAAATCAGGTACAAAACAAAGCGTACGTTTCATAGCAGGTTAATTTTACAATAATTTATGTGAGGCTAGCTTTACCACGCTACGTCACGTTTCGGATCATTGTGGTTGCAAGGATGAGAAATCAAAAACAAAACAAAGCGTACGTTTTATAGCAGGTTAATTTTACAATAATTTATGTGAGGATAGCTTTACTACGCTGCGTCCTGTTTCGGATCATTGTGGTTGCAAGGATGAGAAATCAGGTACAAAACAAAGCGTACGTTTCATAGCAGGTTAATTTTACAATAATTTATGTGAGGCTAGCTTTACTACGCTAAGTCACGTTTCGGATCATTGTGGTTGCAAGGATGAGAAATCAGGAACAAAACAAAGCGTACGTTTCATAGCAGGTTAATTTTACAATAATTTAGGTGAGGCTAGCTTCACCACGCTACGTCACGTTTCGGATCATTGTGGTTGCAAGGATGAGAAATCAGGAACAAAACAAAGCGTACGTTTCATAGCAGGTTAATTTTGCAATAATTTAGGTGAGGCTAGCTTTACCACGCCACGTCACGTTTCGGGTCATTGTGGTAGCAAGGATGAGAAATCAGGAACAAAACAAAGCGTACGTTTCATAGAAGGTTAATTTTGCAATAATTTATGTGAGGCTAGCTTTACCACGCTACGTCACGTTTCGGATCATTGTGGTTGCAAGAATGAGAAATCATGAACAAAACAAAGCGTACGTTTCATAGAAGGTTAATTTTGCAATAATTTATGTGATTCTAGCTTTACCACGCTACGTCACGTTTCGGATCATTGTGGTTGCAAGGATGAGAAATCAGGAACAAAACAAAGCGTACGTTTCATAGAAGGTTAATTTTGCAATAATTTATGTGAGGCTAGCTTTACCACGCTACGTCACGTTTCGGATCATTGTGGTTGCAAGGATGAGAAATCAGGAACAAAACAAAGCGTACGTTTCATAGAAGGTTAATTTTGCAATAATTTATGTGAGGCTAGCTTCACCACGCTAATTCACGTTTCGGATCATTGTGGTTGCAAGAATGAGAAATCATGAACAAAACAAAGCGTACGTTTCATAGAAGGTTATATTTGCAATAATTTATGTGAGGCTAGCTTTATCACGCTACGTCATTTTTCGGATCATTGTGGTTGCAAGGATGAGAAATAAGGAACAAAAGAAAGCATACGTTTCATAGAAGGTTACTTTTGCAATAATTTATGTGAGGATAGCTTTACTACGCTACGTCCTGTTTCGGAACATTGTGGTTGCAAGGATGAGAAATCAGGAGCAAAACAAAGCGTACGTTTCATAGCAGGTTAATTTTACAATAATTTAGGTGAGGCTAGCTTTACCACGCTACGTCACGTTTCGGATCATTGTGGTTGCAAGGATGAGAAATCAGGAGCAAAACAAAGCGTACGTTTCATAGCAGGTTAATTTTACAATAATTTAGGTGAGGCTAGCTTTACCACGCTACGTCACGTTTCGGATCATTGTGGTTGCAAGGATGAGAAATCAGGAGCAAAACAAAGCGTACGTTTCATAGCAGGTTAATTTTACAATAATTTAGGTGAGGCTAGCTTTACCACGCTACGTCACGTTTCGGATCATTGTGGTTGCGAGGATGAGAAATCAGGAACAAAACAAAGCGTACATTTCATAGAAGGTTAATTTTGCAATAATTTAGGTGAGGCTAGCTTTACCACGCTACGTCACGTTTCGGGTCATTGTGGTTGCAAGGATGAGAAATCAGGAGCAAAACAAAGCGTTCGTTTCATAGCAGGTTAATTTTACAATAATTTATGTGAGGATAGCTTTACTACGCTACGTCCTGTTTCGGATCATTGTGGTTGCAAGGATGAGAAATCAGGAGCAAAACAAAGCGTACGTTTCATAGCAGGTTAATTTTACAATAATTTATGTGAGGATAGCTTTACCACGCTACGTCACGTTTCGGATCATTGTGGTTGCAAGGATGAGAAATCAGGAGCAAAACAAAGCGTACGTTTCATAGCAGGTTAATTTTACAATAATTTATGTGAGGATAGCTTTACTACGCTACGTCCTGTTTCGGATCATTGTGGTTGCAAGGATGAGAAATCAGGAGCAAAACAAAGCGTACGTTTCATAGCAGGTTAATTTTACAATGATTTATGTGAGGCTAGCTTTACCACGCCACGTCACGTTTCGGATCATTGTGGTTGCAAGGATGAGAAATCAGGAGCAAAACAAAGCGTACGTTTCATAGAAGGTTAATTTTACAATAATTTAGGTGAGGCTCGCTTTACCACGCTACGTCACGTTTCGGATCATTGTGGTTGCAAGGATGAGAAATAAGGAGCAAAACAAAGCGTACGTTTCATAGAAGGTTATATTTGCAATAATTTAGGTGAGGCTAGCTTTACCACGCTACGTCACGTTTCGGATCATTGTGGTTGCAAGGATGAGAAATAAGGAGCAAAACAAAGCGTACGTTTCATAGAAGGTTATATTTGCAATAATTTATGTGAGGCTAGCTTTACCACGCTACGTCACGTTTCGGATCATTGTGGTTGCAAGGATGAGAAATCAGGTACAAAACAAAGCGTACGTTTCATAGAAGGTTAATTTTACAATAATTTATGTGAGGCTAGCTTTACCACGCCACGTCACGTTTCGGGTCATTGTGGTTGCAAGGATGAGAAATCAGGAACAAAACAAAGCGTACGTTTCATAGAAGGTTAATTTTACAATAATTTATGTGAGGCTAGCTTTACTACGCTACGTCACGTTTGGGATCATTGTGGTTGCAAGGATGAGAAATCAGGAACAAAACAAAGCGTACGTTTCATAGAAGGTTAATTTTACAATAATTTAGGTGAGGCTAGCTTTACCACGCTACGTCACGTTTCGGATCATTGTGGTTGCAAGGATGAGAAATCAGGTACAAAACAAAGCGTACGTTTCATAGCAGGTTAATTTTACAATAATTTAGGTGAGGCTAGCTTTACCACGCTACGTCACGTTTCGGGTCATTGTGGTTGCAAGGATGAGAAATCAGGAACAAAACAAAGCGTACGTTTCATAGCAGGTTAATTTTACAATAATTTAGGTGAGGCTAGCTTCACCACGCTACGTCACGTTTCGTATCATTGTGGTTGCAAGGATGAGAAATCAGGAACAAAACAAAGCGTACGTTTCATAGCAGGTTAATTTTACAATAATTTATGTGAGGATAGCTTTACTACGCTACGTCCTGTTTCGGATCATTGTGGTTGCAAGGATGAGAAATCAGGTACAAAACAAAGCGTACGTTATATAGCAGGTTAATTTTACAATAATTTATGTGAGGCTAGCTTTACCACGCTACGTCACGTTTCGGATCATTGTGGTTGCAAGGATGAGAAATCAGGAACAAAACAAAGCGTACGTTTCATAGAAGGTTAATTTTGCAATAATTTATGTGAGGCTAGCTTTACCACGCTACGTCACGTTTCGGATCATTGTGGTTGCAAGGATGAGAAATCAGGAACAAAACAAAGCGTACGTTTCATAGAAGGTTAATTTTGCAATAATTTATGTGAGGCTAGCTTTACCACGCTACGTCACGTTTCGGATCATTGTGGTTGCAAGGATGAGAAATCAGGAACAAAACAAAGCGTACGTTTCATAGAAGGTTAATTTTGCAATAATTTATGTGAGGCTAGCTTTACCACGCTACGTCACGTTTCGGATCATTGTGGTTGCAAGGATGAGAAATCAGGAACAAAACAAAGCGTACGTTTCATAGAAGGTTAATTTTGCAATAATTTATGTGAGGCTAGCTTCACCACGCTAATTCACGTTTCGGATCATTGTGGTTGCAAGAATGAGAAATCATGAACAAAACAAAGCGTACGTTTCATAGAAGGTTATATTTGCAATAATTTATGTGAGGCTAGCTTTATCACGCTACGTCATTTTTCGGATCATTGTGGTTGCAAGGATGAGAAATAAGGAACAAAAGAAAGCATACGTTTCATAGAAGGTTACTTTTGCAATAATTTATGTGAGGATAGCTTTACTACGCTACGTCCTGTTTCGGAACATTGTGGTTGCAAGGATGAGAAATCAGGAGCAAAACAAAGCGTACGTTTCATAGCAGGTTAATTTTACAATAATTTAGGTGAGGCTAGCTTTACCACGCTACGTCACGTTTCGGATCATTGTGGTTGCAAGGATGAGAAATCAGGAGCAAAACAAAGCGTACGTTTCATAGCAGGTTAATTTTACAATAATTTAGGTGAGGCTAGCTTTACCACGCTACGTCACGTTTCGGATCATTGTGGTTGCAAGGATGAGAAATCAGGAGCAAAACAAAGCGTACGTTTCATAGCAGGTTAATTTTACAATAATTTAGGTGAGGCTAGCTTTACCACGCTACGTCACGTTTCGGATCATTGTGGTTGCGAGGATGAGAAATCAGGAACAAAACAAAGCGTACGTTTCATAGAAGGTTAATTTTGCAATAATTTAGGTGAGGCTAGCTTTACCACGCTACGTCACGTTTCGGGTCATTGTGGTTGCAAGGATGAGAAATCAGGAGCAAAACAAAGCGTTCGTTTCATAGCAGGTTAATTTTACAATAATTTATGTGGGGATAGCTTTACTACGCTACGTCCTGTTTCGGATCATTGTGGTTGCAAGGATGAGAAATCAGGAGCAAAACAAAGCGTACGTTTCATAGCAGGTTAATTTTACAATAATTTATGTGAGGATAGCTTTACCACGCTACGTCACGTTTCGGATCATTGTGGTTGCAAGGATGAGAAATCAGGAGCAAAACAAAGCGTACGTTTCATAGCAGGTTAATTTTACAATAATTTATGTGAGGATAGCTTTACTACGCTACGTCCTGTTTCGGATCATTGTGGTTGCAAGGATGAGAAATCAGGAGCAAAACAAAGCGTACGTTTCATAGCAGGTTAATTTTACAATGATTTATGTGAGGCTAGCTTTACCACGCCACGTCACGTTTCGGATCATTGTGGTTGCAAGGATGAGAAATCAGGAGCAAAACAAAGCGTACGTTTCATAGAAGGTTAATTTTACAATAATTTAGGTGAGGCTCGCTTTACCACGCTACGTCACGTTTCGGATCATTGTGGTTGCAAGGATGAGAAATAAGGAGCAAAACAAAGCGTACGTTTCATAGAAGGTTATATTTGCAATAATTTAGGTGAGGCTAGCTTTACCACGCTACGTCACGTTTCGGATCATTGTGGTTGCAAGGATGAGAAATCAGGTACAAAACAAAGCGTACGTTTCATAGAAGGTTAATTTTACAATAATTTATGTGAGGCTAGCTTTACCACGCCACGTCACGTTTCGGGTCATTGTGGTTGCAAGGATGAGAAATCAGGAACAAAACAAAGCGTACGTTTCATAGAAGGTTAATTTTACAATAATTTATGTGAGGCTAGCTTTACTACGCTACGTCACGTTTGGGATCATTGTGGTTGCAAGGATGAGAAATCAGGAACAAAACAAAGCGTACGTTTCATAGAAGGTTAATTTTACAATAATTTAGGTGAGGCTAGCTTTACCACGCTACGTCACGTTTCGGATCATTGTGGTTGCAAGGATGAGAAATCAGGTACAAAACAAAGCGTACGTTTCATAGCAGGTTAATTTTACAATAATTTAGGTGAGGCTAGCTTTACCACGCTACGTCACGTTTCGGGTCATTGTGGTTGCAAGGATGAGAAATCAGGAACAAAACAAAGCGTACGTTTCATAGCAGGTTAATTTTACAATAATTTAGGTGAGGCTAGCTTCACCACGCTACGTCACGTTTCGTATCATTGTGGTTGCAAGGATGAGAAATCAGGAACAAAACAAAGCGTACGTTTCATAGCAGGTTAATTTTACAATAATTTATGTGAGGATAGCTTTACTACGCTACGTCCTGTTTCGGATCATTGTGGTTGCAAGGATGAGAAATCAGGTACAAAACAAAGCGTACGTTATATAGCAGGTTAATTTTACAATAATTTATGTGAGGCTAGCTTTACCACGCTACGTCACGTTTCGGATCATTGTGGTTGCAAGGATGAGAAATCAGGAACAAAACAAAGCGTACGTTTCATAGCAGGTTAATTTTACAATAATTTATGTGAGGATAGCTTTACTACGCTACGTCCTGTTTCGGATCATTGTGGTTGCAAGGATGAGAAATCAGGTACAAAACAAAGCGTACGTTTCATAGCAGGTTAATTTTACAATAATTTATGTGAGGCTAGCTTTACCACGCTACGTCACGTTTCGGATCATTGTGGTTGCAAGGATGAGAAATCAGGAACAAAACAAAGCGTACGTTTTATAGCAGGTTAATTTTACAATAATTTATGTGAGGATAGCTTTACTACGCTGCGTCCTGTTTCGGATCATTGTGGTTGCAAGGATGAGAAATCAGGTACAAAACAAAGCGTACGTTTCATAGCAGGTTAATTTTACAATAATTTATGTGAGGCTAGCTTTACTACGCTAAGTCACGTTTCGGATCATTGTGGTTGCAAGGATGAGAAATCAGGAACAAAACAAAGCGTACGTTTCATAGCAGGTTAATTTTACAATAATTTAGGTGAGGCTAGCTTCACCACGCTACGTCACGTTTCGGATCATTGTGGTTGCAAGGATGAGAAATCAGGAACAAAACAAAGCGTACGTTTCATAGCAGGTTAATTTTGCAATAATTTATGTGAGGCTAGCTTTACCACGCTACGTCACGTTTCGGATCATTGTGGTTGCAAGAATGAGAAATCATGAACAAAACAAAGCGTACGTTTCATAGAAGGTTAATTTTGCAATAATTTATGTGAGGCTAGCTTTACCACGCTACGTCACGTTTCGGATCATTGTGGTTGCAAGGATGAGAAATCAGGAACAAAACAAAGCGTACGTTTCATAGAAGGTTAATTTTGCAATAATTTATGTGATGCTAGCTTTACCACGCTACGTCACGTTTCGGATCATTGTGGTTGCAAGGATGAGAAATCAGGAACAAAACAAAGCGTACGTTTCATAGAAGGTTAATTTTGCAATAATTTATGTGAGGCTAGCTTCACCACGCTAAGTCACGTTTCGGATCATTGTGGTTGCAAGAATGAGAAATCATGAACAAAACAATACGTACGTTTCATAGAAGGTTATATTTGCAATAATTTATGTGAGGCTAGCTTTATCACGCTACGTCATTTTTCGGATCATTGTGGTTGCAAGGATGAGAAATAAGGAACAAAAGAAAGCATACGTTTCATAGAAGGTTACTTTTGCAATAATTTATGTGAGGATAGCTTTACTACGCTACGTCCTGTTTCGGATCATTGTGGTTGCAAGGATGAGAAATCAGGAGCAAAACAAAGCGTACGTTTCATAGCAGGTTAATTTTACAATAATTTAGGTGAGGCTAGCTTTACCACGCTACGTCACGTTTCGGATCATTGTGGTTGCAAGGATGAGAAATCAGGAGCAAAACAAAGCGTACGTTTCATAGCAGGTTAATTTTACAATAATTTAGGTGAGGCTAGTTTTACCACGCTACGTCACGTTTCGGATCATTGTGGTTGCAATGATGAGAAATCAGGAGCAAAACAAAGCGTACGTTTCATAGCAGGTTAATTTTACAATAATTTAGGTGAGGCTAGCTTTACCACGCTACGTCACGTTTCGGATCATTGTGGTTGCGAGGATGAGAAATCAGGAACAAAACAAAGCGTACGTTTCATAGAAGGTTAATTTTGCAATAATTTAGGTGAGGCTAGCTTTACCACGCTACGTCACGTTTCGGATCATTGTGGTTGCAAGGATGAGAAATAAGGAGCAACACAAAGCGTACGTTTCATAGAAGGTTAATTTTGCAATAATTTAGGTGAGGCTAGCTTTACCACGCTACGTCACGTTTCGGGTCATTGTGGTTGCAAGGATGAGAAATCAGGAGCAAAACAAAGCGTACGTTTCATAGCAGGTTAATTTTACAATAATTTATGTGAGGATAGCTTTACTACGCTACGTCCTGTTTCGGATCATTGTGGTTGCAAGGATGAGAAATCAGGAGCAAAACAAAGCGTACGTTTCATAGCAGGTTAATTTTACAATAATTTATGTGAGGATAGCTTTACCACGCTACTTCACGTTTCGGATCATTGTGGTTGCAAGGATGAGAAATCAGGAGCAAAACAAAGCGTACGTTTCATAGCAGGTTAATTTTACAATAATTTATGTGAGGATAGCTTTACTACGCTACGTCCTGTTTCGGATCATTGTGGTTGCAAGGATGAGAAATCAGGAGCAAAACAAAGCGTACGTTTCATAGCAGGTTAATTTTACAATAATTTATGTGAGGATAGCTTTACCACGCTACTTCACGTTTCGGATCATTGTGGTTGCAAGGATGAGAAATCAGGAGCAAAACAAAGCGTACGTTTCATAGCAGGTTAATTTTACAATAATTTATGTGAGGATAGCTTTACTACGCTACGTCCTGTTTCGGATCATTGTGGTTGCAAGGATGAGAAATCAGGAGCAAAACAAAGCGTACGTTTCATAGCAGGTTAATTTTACAATGATTTATGTGAGGCTAGCTTTACCACGCCACGTCACGTTTCGGATCATTGTGGTTGCAAGGATGAGAAATCAGGAGCAAAACAAAGCGTACGTTTCATAGCAGGTTAATTTTACAATAATTTATGTGAGGATAGCTTTACTACGCTACGTCCTGTTTCGGATCATTGTGGTTGCAAGGATGAGAAATCAGGAGCAAAACAAAGCGTACGTTTCATAGCAGGTTAATTTTACAATAATTTATGTGAGGCTAGCTTTACCACGCCACGTCACGTTTCGGATCATTGTGGTTGCAATGATGAGAAATCAGGAGCAAAACAAAGCGTACGTTTCATAGCAGGTTAATTTTACAATAATTTAGGTGAGGCTAGCTTTACCACGCTACGTCACGTTTCGGATCATTGTGGTTGCAAGGATGAGAAATCAGGAACAAAACAAAGCGTACGTTTCATAGAAGGTTAATTTTGCAATAATTTAGGTGAGGCTAGCTTTACCACGCTACGTCACGTTTCGGATCATTGTGGTTGCAAGAATGAGAAATCAGGTACAAAACAAAGCATACGTTTCATAGCAGGTTAATTTTACAATAATTTAGGTGAGGCTAGCTTTACCACGCCACGTCACGTTTCGGGTCATTGTGGTTGCAAGGATGAGAAATCAGGAGCAAAACAAAGCGTACGTTTCATAGCAGGTTAATTTTACAATAATTTAGGTGAGGCTAGCTTTACCACGCTACGTCACGTTTCGGATCATTGTGGTTGCGAGGATGAGAAATCAGGAACAAAACAAAGCGTACATTTCATAGAAGGTTAATTTTGCAATAATTTAGGTGAGGCTAGCTTTACCACGCTACGTCACGTTTCGGATCATTGTGGTTGCAAGGATGAGAAATCAGGAGCAAAACAAAGCGTACGTTTCATAGCAGGTTAATTTTACAATAATTTATGTGAGGATAGCTTTACTACGCTACGTCCTGTTTCGGATCATTGTGGTTGCAAGGATGAGAAATCAGGAGCAAAACAAAGCGTACGTTTCATAGCAGGTTAATTTTACAATGATTTATGTGAGGCTAGCTTTACCACGCCACGTGATGTTTCGAATCATTGTGGTTGCGAGGATGAGAAATCAGGAGCAAAACAAAGCGTACGTTTCATAGCAGGTTAATTTTACAATAATTTATGTGAGGATAGCTTTACTACGCTACGTCCTGTTTCGGATCATTGTGGTTGCAAGGATGAGAAATCAGGAGCAAAACAAAGCGTACGTTTCATAGCAGGTTAATTTTACAATAATTTATGTGAGGCTAGCTTTACCACGCCACGTCACGTTTCGGATCACTGTGGTTGCAAGGATGAGAAATCAGGAGCAAAACAAAGCGTACGTTTCATAGCAGGTTAATTTTACAATAATTTAGGTGAGGCTAGCTTTACCACGCCACGTCACGTTTCGGGTCATTGTGGTTGCAAGGATGAGAAATCAGGTACAAAACAAATTGTACGTTTCATAGCAGGTTAATTTTACAATAATTTAGGTGAGGCTAGCTTTACCACGCTACGTCACGTTTCGGGTCATTGTGGTTGCAAGGATGAGAAATCAGGAGCAAAACAAAGCGTACGTTTCATAGCAGGTTAATTTTACAATAATTTATGTGAGGATAGCTTTACCACGCTACGTCACGTTTCGGATCATTGTGGTTGCAAGGATGAGAAATCAGGAGCAAAACAAAGCGTACGTTTCATAGCAGGTTAATTTTACAATAATTTAGGTGAGGCTAGCTTTACCACGCTACGTCACGTTTCGGGTCATTGTGGTTGCAAGGATGAGAAATCAGGTACAAAACAAAGCGTACGTTTCATAGCAGGTTAATTTTACAATAATTTATGTGAGGATAGCTTTACCACGCTACGTCACGTTTCGGATCATTGTGGTTGCAAGGATGAGAAATCAGGAGCAAAACAAAGCGTACGTTTCATAGCAGGTTAATTTTACAATAATTTATGTGAGGCTAGCTTTACCACGCTACGTCACGTTTCGGATCATTGTGGTTGCAAGGATGAGAAATCAGGAGCAAAACAAAGCGTACGTTTCATAGCAGGTTAATTTTACAATAATTTATGTGAGGATAGCTTTACCACGCTACGTCACGTTTCGGGTCATTGTGGTTGCAAGGATGAGAAATCAGGAGCAAAACAAAGCGTACGTTTCATAGCAGGTTAATTTTACAATAATTTATGTGAGGATAGCTTTACCACGCTACGTCACGTTTCGGATCATTGTGGTTGCAAGAATGAGAAATCAGGTACAAAACAAAGCGTACGTTTCATAGCAGGTTAATTTTACAATAATTTATGTGAGGCTAGCTTCACCACGCTAAGTCACGTTTCGGATCATTGTGGTTGCAAGGATGAGAAATCAGGTACAAAACAAACCGTACGTTTCATAGAAGGTTATATTTGCAATAATTTATGTGAGGCTAGCTTTACCACGCTACGTCACGTTTCGGATCATTGTGGTTGCAAGGATGAGAAATCAGGAACAAAACAAAGCGTACGTTTCATAGAAGGTTAATTTTACAATAATTTATGTGAGGCTAGCTTTACTACGCTACGTCACGTTTGGGATCATTGTGGTTGCAAGAATGAGAGATCAGGTACAAAACAAAGCGTACGTTTCATAGCAGGTTAATTTTACAATAATTTATGTGAGGATAGCTTTACCACGCTACGTCACGTTTCGGATCATTGTGGTTGCAAGGATGAGAAATCAGGAGCAAAACAAAGCGTACGTTTCATAGAAGGTTAATTTCACAATAATTTATGTGAGGCTAGCTTTACTACGCTACGTCACGTTTGGGATCATTGTGGTTGCAAGGATGAGAAATCAGGTACAAAACAAAGCGTACGTTTCATAGAAGGTTAATTTTACAATAATTTAGGTGAGGCTAGCTTTACCACGCCACGTCACGTTTCGGATCATTGTGGTTGCAAGGATGAGAAATCAGGAACAAAACAAAGCGTACGTTTCATAGCAGGTTAATTTTACAATAATTTAGGTGAGGCTAGCTTTACCACGCCACGTCACGTTTCGGGTCATTGTGGTTGCAAGGATGAGAAATCAGGTACAAAACAAAGCGTACGTTTCATAGCAGGTTAATTTTACAATAATTTATGTGAGGCTAGCTTCACCACGCTAAGTCACGTTTGGGATCATTGTGGTTGCAAGGATGAGAAATCAGGTACAAAACAAAGCGTACGTTTCATAGCAGGTTAATTTTACAATAATTTATGTGAGGCTAGCTTCACCACGCTAAGTCACGCTTCGGGTCATTGTGGTTGCAAGGATGAGAAATCAGGTACAAAACAAAGCGTACGTTTCATAGCAGGTTAATTTTACAATAATTTATGTGAGGATAGCTTTACCACGCTACGTCACGTTTCGGATCATTGTGGTTGCAAGGATGAGAAATCAGGAGCAAAACAAAGCGTACGTTTCATAGAAGGTTAATTTTACAATAATTTATGTGAGGCTAGCTTTACTACGCTACGTCACGTTTGGGATCATTGTGGTTGCAAGAATGAGAAATCAGGTACAAAACAAAGCGTACGTTTCATAGCAGGTTAATTTTACAATAATTTATGTGAGGCTAGCTTCACCACGCTAAGTCACGTTTCGGATCATTGTGGTTGCAAGGATGAGAAATCAGGTACAAAACAAAGCGTACGTTTCATAGAAGGTTATATTTGCAATAATTTATGTGAGGCTAGCTTTACCACGCTACGTCACGTTTCGGATCATTGTGGTTGCAAGGATGAGAAATCAGGAACAAAACAAAGCGTACGTTTCATAGAAGGTTAATTTTACAATAATTTATGTGAGGCTAGCTTTACTACGCTACGTCACGTTTGGGATCATTGTGGTTGCAAGAATGAGAAATCAGGTACAAAACAAAGCGTACGTTTCATAGAAGGTTAATTTTACAATAATTTATGTGAGGATAGCTTTACCACGCTACGTCACGTTTCGGATCATTGTGGTTGCAAGGATGAGAAATCAGGAGCAAAACAAAGCGTACGTTTCATAGAAGGTTAATTTTACAATAATTTATGTGAGGCTAGCTTTACTACGCTACGTCACGTTTGGGATCATTGTGGTTGCAAGGATGAGAAATCAGGTACAAAACAAAGCGTACGTTTCATAGCAGGTTAATTTTACAATAATTTAGGTGAGGCTAGCTTTACCACGCCTCGTCACGTTTCGGGTCATTGTGGTTGCAAGGATGAGAAATCAGGTACAAAACAAAGCGTACGTTTCATAGCAGGTTAATTTTACAATAATTTAGGTGAGGCTAGCTTCACCACGCTACGTCACGTTTCGGATCATTGTGGTTGCAAGGATGAGAAATCAGGAACAAAACAAAGCGTACGTTTCATAGCAGGTTAATTTTGCAATAATTTATGTGAGGCTAGCTTCACCACGCTACGTCACGTTTCGGATCATTGTGGTTGCAAGGATGAGAAATCAGGAACAAAACAAAGCGTACGTTTCATAGCAGGTTAATTTTGCAATAATTTATGTGAGGCTAGCTTCACCACGCTAAGTCACGTTTCGGATCATTGTGGTTGCAAGAATGAGAAATCATGAACAAAACAAAGCGTACGTTTCATAGAAGGTTATATTTGCAATAATTTATGTGAGGCTAGCTTTATCACGCTACGTCATTTTTCGGATCATTGTGGTTGCAAGGATGAGAAATAAGGAACAAAAGAAAGCATACGTTTCATAGAAGGTTACTTTTGCAATAATTTATGTGAGGCTAGCTTTACTACGCTACGTCCTGTTTCGGATCATTGTGGTTGCAAGGATGAGAAATCAGGAGCAAAACAAAGCGTACGTTTCATAGCAGGTTAATTTTACAATAATTTAGGTGAGGCTAGCTTTACCACGCCACGTCACGTTTCGGGTCATTGTGGTTGCAAGGATGAGAAATCAGGAGCAAAACAAAGCGTACGTTTCATAGCAGGTTAATTTTACAATAATTTAGGTGAGGCTAGCTTTACCACGCCACGTCACGTTTCGGGTCATTGTGGTTGCAAGGATGAGAAATCAGGTACAAAACAAAGCGTACGTTTCATAGCAGGTTAATTTTACAATAATTTAGGTGAGGCTAGCTTTACCACGCTACGTCACGTTTCGGGTCATTGTGGTTGCAAGGATGAGAAATCAGGTACAAAACAAAGCGTACGTTTCATAGCAGGTTAATTTTACAATAATATATGTGAGGATAGCTTTACCACGCTACGTCACGTTTCGGATCATTGTGGTTGCAAGGATGAGAAATCAGGAGCAAAACAAAGCGTACGTTTCATAGCAGGTTAATTTTACAATAATTTATGTGAGGCTAGCTTTACCACGCTACGTCACGTTTCGGATCATTGTGGTTGCAAGGATGAGAAATCAGGAGCAAAACAAAGCGTACGTTTCATAGCAGGTTAATTTTACAATAATTTATGTGAGGATAGCTTTACCACGCTACGTCACGTTTCGGGTCATTGTGGTTGCAAGGATGAGAAATCAGGAGCAAAACAAAGCGTACGTTTCATAGCAGGTTAATTTTACAATAATTTATGTGAGGATAGCTTTACCACGCTACGTCACGTTTCGGATCATTGTGGTTGCAAGGATGAGAAATCAGGAGCAAAACAAAGCGTACGTTTCATAGCAGGTTAATTTTACAATAATTTATGAGAGGATAGCTTTACCACGCTACGTCACGTTTCGGGTCATTGTGGTTGCAAGGATGAGAAATCAGGAACAAAACAAAGCGTACGTTTCATAGAAGGTTAATTTTACAATAATTTATGTGAGGCTAGCTTTACTACGCTACGTCACGTTTGGGATCATTGTGGTTGCAAGAATGAGAAATCAGGTACAAAACAAAGCGTACGTTTCATAGCAGGTTAATTTTACAATAATTTATGTGAGGCTAGCTTCACCACGCTAAGTCACGTTTCGGATCATTGTGGTTGCAAGGATGAGAAATCAGGTACAAAACAAACCATACGTTTCATAGAAGGTTATATTTGCAATAATTTATGTGAGGCTAGCTTTACCACGCTACGTCACGTTTCGGATCATTGTGGTTGCAAGGATGAGAAATCAGGAACAAAACAAAGCGTACGTTTCATAGAAGGTTAATTTTACAATAATTTATGTGAGGCTAGCTTTACTACGCTACGTCACGTTTGGGATCATTGTGGTTGCAAGAATGAGAGATCAGGTACAAAACAAAGCGTACGTTTCATAGCAGGTTAATTTTACAATAATTTATGTGAGGATAGCTTTACCACGCTACGTCACGTTTCGGATCATTGTGGTTGCAAGGATGAGAAATCAGGTACAAAACAAAGCGTACGTTTCATAGAAGGTTAATTTTACAATAATTTATGTGAGGCTAGCTTTACTACGCTACGTCACGTTTGGGATCATTGTGGTTGCAAGAATGAGAGATCAGGTACAAAACAAAGCGTACGTTTCATAGCAGGTTAATTTTACAATAATTTATGTGAGGATAGCTTTACCACGCTACGTCACGTTTCGGATCATTGTGGTTGCAAGGATGAGAAATCAGGTACAAAACAAAGCGTACGTTTCATAGAAGGTTAATTTTACAATAATTTAGGTGAGGCTAGCTTTACCACGCCACGTCACGTTTCGGATCATTGTGGTTGCAAGGATGAGAAATCAGGAACAAAACAAAGCGTACGTTTCATAGCAGGTTAATTTTACAATAATTTAGGTGAGGCTAGCTTTACCACGCCACGTCACGTTTCGGGTCATTGTGGTTGCAAGGATGAGAAATCAGGTACAAAACAAAGCGTACGTTTCATAGCAGGTTAATTTTACAATAATTTATGTGAGGCTAGCTTCACCACGCTAAGTCACGTTTGGGATCATTGTGGTTGCAAGGATGAGAAATCAGGTACAAAACAAAGCGTACGTTTCATAGCAGGTTAATTTTACAATAATTTATGTGAGGCTAGCTTCACCACGCTAAGTCACGCTTCGGGTCATTGTGGTTGCAAGGATGAGAAATCAGGAACAAAACAAAGCGTACGTTTCATAGCAGGTTAATTTTGCAATAATTTATGTGAGGCTAGCTTCACCACGCTACGTCACGTTTCGGATCATTGTGGTTGCAAGGATGAGAAATCAGGAACAAAACAAAGCGTACGTTTCATAGCAGGTTAATTTTGCAATAATTTATGTGAGGCTAGCTTCACCCCGCTAAGTCACGTTTCGGATCATTGTGGTTGCAAGAATGAGAAATCATGAACAAAACAAAGCGTACGTTTCATAGAAGGTTATATTTGCAATAATTTATGTGAGGCTAGCTTTATCACGCTACGTCATTTTTCGGATCAATGTGGTTGCAAGGATGAGAAATAAGGAACAAAAGAAAGCATACGTTTCATAGAAGGTTACTTTTGCAATAATTTATGTGAGGCTAGCTTTACTACGCTACGTCCTGTTTCGGATCATTGTGGTTGCAAGGATGAGAAATCAGGAGCAAAACAAAGCGTACGTTTCATAGCAGGTTAATTTTACATTAATTTAGGTGAGGCTAGCTTTACCACGCCACGTCACGTTTCGGGTCATTGTGGTTGCAAGGATGAGAAATCAGGAGCAAAACAAAGCGTACGTTTCATAGCAGGTTAATTTTACAATAATTTAGGTGAGGCTAGCTTTACCACGCCACGTCACGTTTCGGGTCATTGTGGTTGCAAGGATGAGAAATCAGGTACAAAACAAAGCGTACGTTTCATAGCAGGTTAATTTTACAATAATTTAGGTGAGGCTAGCTTTACCACGCTACGTCACGTTTCGGGTCATTGTGGTTGCAAGGATGAGAAATCAGGAACAAAACAAAGCGTACGTTTCATAGCAGGTTAATTTTACAATAATTTAGGTGAGGCTAGCTTCACCACGCTACGTCACGTTTCGGATCATTGTGGTTGCAAGGATGAGAAATCAGGTACAAAACAAAGCGTACGTTTCATAGCAGGTTAATTTTACAATAATTTAGGTGAGCCTAGCTTTACCACGCCACGTCACGTTTCGGGTCATTGTGGTTGCAAGGATGAGAAATCAGGTACAAAACAAAGCGTACGTTTCATAGCAGGTTAATTTTACAATAATTTAGGTGAGCCTAGCTTTACCACGCCACGTCACGTTTCGGATCATTGTGGTTGCAAGGATGAGAAATCAGGTACAAAACAAAGCGTACGTTTCATAGAAGGTTAATTTTACAATAATTTAGGTGAGGCTAGCTTCACCACGCTACGTCACGTTTCGGATCATTGTGGTTGCAAGGATGAGAAATCAGGTACAAAACAAAGCGTACGTTTCATAGCAGGTTAATTTTACAATAATTTAGGTGAGCCTAGCTTTACCACGCCACGTCACGTTTCGGGTCATTGTGGTTGCAAGGATGAGAAATCAGGTACAAAACAAAGCGTACGTTTCATAGCAGGTTAATTTTACAATAATTTAGGTGAGGCTAGCTTTACCACGCTACGTCACGTTTCGGGTCATTGTGGTTGCAAGGATGAGAAATCAGGAACAAAACAAAGCGTACGTTTCATAGCAGGTTAATTTTACAATAATTTAGGTGAGGCTAGCTTCACCACGCTACGTCACGTTTCGGATCATTGTGGTTGCAAGGATGAGAAATCAGGAGCAAAACAAAGCGTACGTCTCATAGCAGGTTAATTTTACAATAATTTATGTGAGGCTAGCTTTACCACGCTACGTCACGTTTCGGATCATTGTGGTTGCAAGGATGAGAAATCAGGAACAAAACAAAGCGTACGTTTTATAGCAGGTTAATTTTACAATAATTTATGTGAGGATAGCTTTACTACGCTGCGTCCTGTTTCGGATCATTGTGGTTGCAAGGATGAGAAATCAGGTACAAAACAAAGCGTACGTTTCATAGCAGGTTAATTCTACAATAATTTATGTGAGGCTAGCTTTACTACGCTAAGTCACGTTTCGGATCATTGTGGTTGCAAGGATGGGAAATCAGGAACAAAACAAAGCGTACGTTTCATAGCAGGTTAATTTTACAATAATTTAGGTGAGGCTAGCTTCACCACGCTACGTCACGTATCGGATCATTGTGGTTGCAAGGATGAGAAATCAGGAACAAAACAAAGCGTACGTTTCATAGCAGGTTAATTTTGCAATAATTTAGGTGAGGCTAGCTTTACCACGCCACGTCACGTTTCGGGTCATTGTGGTTGCAAGGATGAGAAATCAGGAACAAAACAAAGCGTACGTTTCATAGAAGGTTAATTTTGCAATAATTTATGTGAGGCTAGCTTTACCACGCTACGTCACGTTTCGGATCGTTGTGGTTGCAAGAATGAGAAATCATGAACAAAACAAAGCGTACGTTTCATAGAAGGTTAATTTTGCAATAATTTATGTGAGGCTAGCTTTACCACGCTACGTCACGTTTCGGGTCATTGTGGTTGCAAGGATGAGAAATCAGGAACAAAACAAAGCGTACGTTTCATAGAAGGTTAATTTTGCAATAATTTATGTGAGGCTAGCTTTACCACGCTACGTCACGTTTCGGATCATTGTGGTTGCAAGGATGAGAAATCAGGAACAAAACAAAGCGTACGTTTCATAGAAGGTTAATTTTGCAATAATTTATGTGAGGCTAGCTTCACCACGCTAAGTCACGTTTCGGATCATTGTGGTTGCAAGAATGAGAAATCATGAACAAAACAAAGCGTACGTTTCATAGAAGGTTATATTTGCAATAATTTATGTGAGGCTAGCTTTATCACGCTACGTCATTTTTCGGATCATTGTGGTTGCAAGGATGAGAAATAAGGAACAAAAGAAAGCATACGTTTCATAGAAGGTTACTTTTGCAATAATTTATGTGAGGCTAGCTTTACTACGCTACGTCCTGTTTCGGATCATTGTGGTTGCAAGGATGAGAAATCAGGAGCAAAACAAAGCGTACGTTTCATAGCAGGTTAATTCTACAATAATTTATTTGAGGCTAGCTTTACTACGCTAAGTCACGTTTCGGATCATTGTGGTTGCAAGGATGAGAAATCAGGAACAAAACAAAGCGTACGTTTCATAGCAGGTTAATTTTGCAATAATTTAGGTGAGGCTAGCTTTACCACGCCACGTCACGTTTCGGGTCATTGTGGTTGCAAGGATGAGAAATCAGGAGCAAAACAAAGCGTACGTTTCATAGCAGGTTAATTTTACAATAATTTAGGTGAGGCTAGCTTTACCACGCCACGTCACGTTTCGGGTCATTGTAGTTGCAAGGATGAGAAATCAGGTACAAAACAAAGCGTACGTTTCATAGCAGGTTAATTTTACAATAATTTAGGTGAGCCTAGCTTTACCACGCCACGTCACGTTTCGGATCATTGTGGTTGCAAGGATGAGAAATCAGGAACAAAACAAAGCGTACGTTTCATAGCAGGTTAATTTTGCAATAATTTAGGTGAGGCTAGCTTTACCACGCCACGTCACGTTTCGGGTCATTGTGGTTGCAAGGATGAGAAATCAGGAACAAAACAAAGCGTACGTTTCATAGAAGGTTAATTTTGCAATAATTTATGTGAGGCTAGCTTTACCACGCTACGTCACGTTTCGGATCGTTGTGGTTGCAAGAATGAGAAATCAGGAACAAAACAAAGCGTACGTTTCATAGCAGGTTAATTTTGCAATAATTTAGGTGAGGCTAGCTTTACCACGCCACGTCACGTTTCGGGTCATTGTGGTTGCAAGGATGAGAAATCAGGAACAAAACAAAGCGTACGTTTCATAGAAGGTTAATTTTGCAATAATTTATGTGAGGCTAGCTTTACCACGCTACGTCACGTTTCGGATCGTTGTGGTTGCAAGAATGAGAAATCATGAACAAAACAAAGCGTACGTTTCATAGAAGGTTAATTTTGCAATAATTTATGTGAGGCTAGCTTTACCACGCTACGTCACGTTTCGGGTCATTGTGGTTGCAAGGATGAGAAATCAGGAACAAAACAAAGCGTACGTTTCATAGAAGGTTAATTTTGCAATAATTTATGTGAGGCTAGCTTTACCACGCTACGTCACGTTTCGGATCATTGTGGTTGCAAGGATGAGAAATCAGGAACAAAACAAAGCGTACGTTTCATAGAAGGTTAATTTTGCAATAATTTATGTGAGGCTAGCTTCACCACGCTAAGTCACGTTTCGGATCATTGTGGTTGCAAGAATGAGAAATCATGAACAAAACAAAGCGTACGTTTCATAGAAGGTTATATTTGCAATAATTTATGTGAGGCTAGCTTTATCACGCTACGTCATTTTTCGGATCATTGTGGTTGCAAGGATGAGAAATAAGGAACAAAAGAAAGCATACGTTTCATAGAAGGTTACTTTTGCAATAATTTATGTGAGGCTAGCTTTACTACGCTACGTCCTGTTTCGGATCATTGTGGTTGCAAGGATGAGAAATCAGGAGCAAAACAAAGCGTACGTTTCATAGCAGGTTAATTTTGCAATAATTTAGGTGAGGCTAGCTTTACCACGCCACGTCACGTTTCGGGTCATTGTGGTTGCAAGGATGAGAAATCAGGAGCAAAACAAAGCGTACGTTTCATAGCAGGTTAATTTTACAATAATTTAGGTGAGGCTAGCTTTACCACGCCACGTCACGTTTCGGGTCATTGTAGTTGCAAGGATGAGAGATCAGGTACAAAACAAAGCGTACGTTTCATAGCAGGTTAATTTTACAATAATTTAGGTGAGCCTAGCTTTACCACGCCACGTCACGTTTCGGGTCATTGTGGTTGCAAGGATGAGAAATCAGGTACAAAACAAAGCGTACGTTTCATAGCAGGTTAATTTTACAATAATTTAGGTGAGGCTAGCTTTACCACGCTACGTCACGTTTCGGGTCATTGTGGTTGCAAGGATGAGAAATCAGGAACAAAACAAAGCGTACGTTTCATAGCAGGTTAATTTTACAACAATTTAGGTGAGGCTAGCTTCACCACGCTCCGTCACGTTTCGGATCATTGTGGTTGCAAGGATGAGAAATCAGGAACTAAACAAAGCGTACGTTTCATAGCAGGTTAATTTTACAATAATTTAGGTGAGGCTAGCTTTACCACGCCACGTCACGTTTCGGGTCATTGTGGTTGCAAGGATGAGAAATCAGGTACAAAACAAAGCGTATGTTTCATAGCAGGTTATTTTTACAATAATTTAGGTGAGGCTAGCTTTACCACGCCACGTCACGTTTCGGGTCATTGTGGTTGCAAGGATGAGAAATCAGGTACAAAACAAAGCGTACGTTTCATAGCAGGTTAATTTTACAATAATTTATGTGAGGATAGCTTTACTACGCTACGTCCTGTTTCGGATCATTGTGGTTACAAGGATGAGAAATCAGGTACAAAACAAAGCGTACGTTTCATAGCAGGTTAATTTTACAATAATTTATGTGAGGCTAGCTTTACCACGCTACGTCACGTTTCGGATCATTGTGGTTGCAAGGATGAGAAATCAGGAACAAAACAAAGCGTACGTTTCATAGCAGGTTAATTTTACAATAATTTATGTGAGGATAGCTTTACTACGCTACGTCCTGTTTCGGATCATTGTGGTTGCAAGGATGAGAAATCAGGTACAAAACAAAGCGTACGTTTCATAGCAGGTTAATTTTACAATAATTTATGTGAGGCTAGCTTTACCACGCTACGTCACGTTTCGGATCATTGTGGTTGCAAGGATGAGAAATCAGGAACAAAACAAAGCGTACGTTTTATAGCAGGTTAATTTTACAATAATTTATGTGAGGATAGCTTTACTACGCTGCGTCCTGTTTCGGATCATTGTGGTTGCAAGGATGAGAAATCAGGTACAAAACAAAGCGTACGTTTCATAGCAGGTTAATTTTACAATAATTTATGTGAGGCTAGCTTTACTACGCTAAGTCACGTTTCGGATCATTGTGGTTGCAAGGATGAGAAATCAGGAACAAAACAAAGCGTACGTTTCATAGCAGGTTAATTTTACAATAATTTAGGTGAGGCTAGCTTCACCACGCTACGTCACGTTTCGGATCATTGTGGTTGCAAGGATGAGAAATCAGGAACAAAACAAAGCGTACGTTTCATAGCAGGTTAATTTTGCAATAATTTAGGTGAGGCTAGCTTTACCACGCCACGTCACGTTTCGGGTCATTGTGGTTGCAAGGATGAGAAATCAGGAACAAAACAAAGCGTACGTTTCATAGAAGGTTAATTTTGCAATAATTTATGTGAGGCTAGCTTTACCACGCTACGTCACGTTTCGGATCATTGTGGTTGCAAGAATGAGAAATCATGAACAAAACAAAGCGTACGTTTCATAGAAGGTTAATTTTGCAATAATTTATGTGAGGCTAGCTTTACCACGCTACGTCACGTTTCGGGTCATTGTGGTTGCAAGGATGAGAAATCAGGAACAAAACAAAGCGTACGATTCATAGAAGGTTAATTTTGCAATAATTTATGTGAGGCTAGCTTTACCACGCTACGTCACGTTTCGGATCATTGTGGTTGCAAGGATGAGAAATCAGGAACAAAACAAAGCGTAAGTTTCATAGAAGGTTAAGTTTGCAATAATTTATGTGAGGCTAGCTTCACCACGCTAAGTCACGTTTCGGATCATTGTGGTTGCAAGAGTGAGAAATCATGAACAAAACAAAGCGTACGTTTCATAGAAGGTTATATTTGCAATAATTTATGTGAGGCTAGCTTTATCACGCTACGTCATTTTTCGGATCATTGTGGTTGCAAGGATGAGAAATAAGGAACAAAAGAAAGCATACGTTTCATAGAAGGTTACTTTTGCAATAATTTATGTGAGGATAGCTTTACTACGCTACGTCCTGTTTCGGATCATTGTGGTTGCAAGGATGAGAAATCAGGAGCAAAACAAAGCGTACGTTTCATAGCAGGTTAATTTTACAATAATTTAGGTGAGGCTAGCTTTACCACGCTACGTCACGTTTCGGATCATTGTGGTTGCAAGGATGAGAAATCAGGAGCAAAACAAAGCGTACGTTTCATAGCAGGTTAATTTTACAATAATTTAGGTGAGGCTAGCTTTACCACGCTACTTCACGTTTCGGATCATTGTGGTTGCAAGGATGAGAAATCAGGAGCAAAACAAAGCGTACGTTTCATAGCAGGTTAATTTTACAATAATTTAGGTGAGGCTAGCTTTACCACGCTACGTCACGTTTCGGATCATTGTGGTTGCGAGGATGAGAAATCAGGAACAAAACAAAGCGTACGTTTCATAGAAGGTTAATTTTGCAATAATTTAGGTGAGGCTACCTTTACCACGCTACGTCACGTTTCGGATCATTGTGGTTGCAAGGATGAGAAATCAGGAGCAAAACAAAGCGTACGTTTCATAGAAGGTTAATTTTGCAATAATTTAGGTGAGGCTAGCTTTACCACGCTACGTCACGTTTCGGGTCATTGTGGTTGCAAGGATGAGAAATCAGGAGCAAAACAAAGCGTACGTTTCATAGCAGGTTAATTTTACAATAATTTATGTGAGGATAGCTTTACTACGCTACGTCCTGTTTCGGATCATTGTGGTTGCAAGGATGAGAAATCAGGAGCAAAACAAAGCGTACGTTTCATAGCAGGTTAATTTTACAATAATTTATGTGAGGATAGCTTTACCACGCTACGTCACGTTTCGGATCATTGTGGTTGCAAGGATGAGAAATCAGGAGCAAAACAAAGCGTACGTTTCATAGCAGGTTAATTTTACAATAATTTATGTGAGGATAGCTTTACTACGCTACGTCCTGTTTCGGATCATTGTGGTTGCAAGGATGAGAAATCAGGAGCAAAACAAAGCGTACGTTTCATAGCAGGTTAATTTTACAATGATTTATGTGAGGCTAGCTTTACCACGCCACGTCACGTTTCGGATCATTGTGGTTGCAAGGATGAGAAATCAGGAGCAAAACAAAGCGTACGTTTCATAGCAGGTTAATTTTACAATAATTTATGTGAGGATAGCTTTACTACGCTACGTCCTGTTTCGGATCATTGTGGTTGCAAGGATGAGAAATCAGGAGCAAAACAAAGCGTACGTTTCATAGCAGGTTAATTTTACAATAATGTATGTGAGGCTAGCTTTACCACGCCACGTCACGTTTCGGATCATTGTGGGTGCAAGGATGAGAAATCAGGAGCAAAACAAAGCGTACGTTTCATAGCAGGTTAATTTTACAATAATTTAGGTGAGGCTAGCTTTACCCCGCCACGTCACGTTTCGGGTCATTGTGGTTGCAAGGATGAGAAATCAGGTACAAAACAAAGCGTACGTTTCATAGCAGGTTAATTTTACAATAATTTAGGTGAGGCTAGCTTTACCACGCCACGTCACGTTTCGGGTCATTGTGGTTGCAAGGATGAGAAATCAGGAGCAAAACAAAGCGTACGTTTCATAGCAGGTTAATTTTACAATAATTTAGGTGAGGCTAGCTTTACCACGCTACGTCACGTTTCGGATCATTGTGGTTGCAAGGATGAGAAATCATGAACAAAACAAAGCGTACGTTTTATAGAAGGTTAATTTTACAATAATTTAGGTGAGGCTAGCTTTACCACGCTACGTCACGTTTCGGATCATTGTGGTTGCAAGGATGAGAAATCAGGAACAAAACAAAGCGTACGTTTCATAGCAGGTTAATTTTACAATAATTTAGGTGAGGCTAGCTTTACCACGCTACGTCACGTTTCGGATCATTGTGGTTGCGAGGATGAGAAATCAGGAACAAAACAAAGCGTACGTTTCATAGAAGGTTAATTTTGCAATAATTTAGGTGAGGCTAGCTTTACCACGCTACGTCACGTTTCGGATCATTGTGGTTGCAAGGATGAGAAATCAGGAGCAAAACAAAGCGTACGTTTCATAGAAGGTTAATTTTGCAATAATTTAGGTGAGGCTAGCTTTACCACGCTACGTCACGTTTCGGGTCATTGTGGTTGCAAGGATGAGAAATCAGGAGCAAAACAGAGCGTACGTTTCATAGCAGGTTAATTTTACAATAATTTATGTGAGGATAGCTTTACTACGCTACGTCCTGTTTCGGATCATTGTGGTTGCAAGGATGAGAAATCAGGAGCAAAACAAAGCGTACGTTTCATAGCAGGTTAATTTTACAATAATTTATGTGAGGATAGCTTTACCACGCTACGTCACGTTTCGGATCATTGTGGTTGCAAGGATGAGAAATCAGGAGCAAAACAAAGCGTACGTTTCATAGCAGGTTAATTTTACAATAATTTATGTGAGGATAGCTTTACTACGCTACGTCCTGTTTCGGATCATTGTGGTTGCAAGGATGAGAAATCAGGAGCAAAACAAAGCGTACGTTTCATAGCAGGTTAATTTTACAATGATTTATGTGAGGCTAGCTTTACCACGCCACGTCACGTTTCGGATCATTGTGGTTGCAAGGATGAGAAATCAGGAGCAAAACAAAGCGTACCTTTCATAGCAGGTTAATTTTACAATAATTTATGTGAGGATAGCTTTACTACGCTACGTCCTGTTTCGGATCATTGTGGTTGCAAGGATGAGAAATCAGGAGCAAAACAAAGCGTACGTTTCATAGCAGGTTAATTTTACAATAATTTATGTGAGGCTAGCTTTACCACGCCACGTCACGTTTCGGATCATTGTGGTTGCAAGGATGAGAAATCAGGAGCAAAACAAAGCGTACGTTTCATAGCAGGTTAATTTTACAATAATTTAGGTGAGGCTAGCTTTACCACGCCATGTCACGTTTCGGGTCATTGTGGTTGCAAGGATGAGAAATCAGGTACAAAACAAAGCGTACGTTTCATAGCAGGTTAATTTTACAATAATTTAGGTGAGGCTAGCTTTACCACGCCACGTCACGTTTCGGGTCATTGTGGTTGCAAGGATGAGAAATCAGGTACAAAACAAAGCGTACGTTTCATAGCAGGTTAATTTTACAATAATTTATGTGAGGATAGCTTTACCACGCTACGTCACGTTTCGGATCATTGTGGTTGCAAGGATGAGAAATCAGGAGCAAAGCAAAGCGTACGTTTCATAGCAGGTTAATTTTACAATAATTTATGTGATGATAGCTTTACCACGCTACGTCACGTTTCGGGTCATTGTGGTTGCAAGGATGAGAAATCAGGAGCAAAACAAAGCGTACGTTTCATAGCAGGTTAATTTTACAATAATTTATGTGAGGATAGCTTTACCACGCTACGTCACGTTTCGGATCATTGTGGTTGCAAGGATGAGAAATCAGGAGCAAAACAAAGCGTACGTTTCATAGCAGGTTAATTTTACAATAATTTAGGTGAGGCTAGCTTTACCACGCTACGTCACGTTTCGGGTCATTGTGGTTGCAAGGATGAGAAATCAGGTACAAAACAAAGCGTACGTTTCATAGCAGGTTAATTTTACAATAATTTATGTGAGGCTAGCTTTACCATGCTACGTCACGTTTCGGATCATTGTGGTTGCAAGGATGAGAAATCAGGAGCAAAACAAAGCGTACGTTTCATAGCAGGTTAATTTTACAATAATTTATGTGAGGATAGCTTTACCACGCTACGTCACGTTTCGGGTCATTGTGGTTGCAAGGATGAGAAATCAGGAACAAAACAAAGCGTACGTTTCATAGAAGGTTAATTTTACAATAATTTATGTGAGGCTAGCTTTACTACGCTACGTCACGTTTGGGATCATTTTGGTTGCAAGAATGAGAAATCAGGAGCAAAACAAAGCGTACGTTTCATAGAAGGTTAATTTTACAATAATTTATGTGAGGCTAGCTTTACTACGCTACGTCACGTTTGGGATCATTTTGGTTGCAAGGATGAGAAATCAGGAGCAAAACAAAGCGTACGTTTCATAGCAGGTTAATTTTACAATAATTTAGGTGAGGCTAGCTTTATCACGCTACGTCCTGTTTCGGATCATTGTGGTTGCAAGGATGAGAAATCAGGAGCAAAACAAAGCGTACGTTTCATAGCAGGTTAATTTTACAATAATTTATGTGAGGCTAGCTTTACCATGCTACGTCACGTTTCGGATCATTGTGGTTGCAAGGATGAGAAATCAGGAGCAAAACAAAGCGTACGTTTCATAGCAGGTTAATTTTACAATAATTTATGTGAGGATAGCTTTACCACGCTACGTCACGTTTCGGGTCATTGTGGTTGCAAGGATGAGAAATCAGGAACAAAACAAAGCGTACGTTTCATAGAAGGTTAATTTTACAATAATTTATGTGAGGCTAGCTTTACTACGCTACGTCACGTTTGGGATCATTTTGGTTGCAAGAATGAGAAATCAGGTACAAAACAAAGCGTACGTTTCATAGCAGGTTAATTTTACAATAATTTATGTGAGGCTAGCTTCACCACGCTAAGTCACGCTTCGGGTCATTGTGGTTGCAAGGATGAGAAATCAGGTACAAAACAAAGCGTACGTTTCATAGAAGGTTATATTTGCAATAATTTATGTGAGGCTAGCTTTACCACGCTACGTCACGTTTCGGATCATTGTGGTTGCAAGGATGAGAAATCAGGAACAAAACAAAGCGTACGTTTCATAGAAGGTTAATTTTACAATAATTTATGTGAGGCTAGCTTTACTACGTTACGTCACGTTTGGGATCATTGTGGTTGCAAGAATGAGAGATCAGGTACAAAACAAAGCGTACGTTTCATAGCAGGTTAATTTTACAATAATTTATGTGAGGATAGCTTTACCACGCTACGTCACGTTTCGGATCATTGTGGTTGCAAGGATGAGAAATCAGGAGCAAAACAAAGCGTACGTTTCATAGAAGGTTAATTTTACAATAATTTATGTGAGGCTAGCTTTACTACGCTACGTCACGTTTGGGATCATTGTGGTTGCAAGGATGAGAAATCAGGTACAAAACAAAGCGTACGTTTCATAGAAGGTTAATTTTACAATAATTTAGGTGAGGCTAGCTTTACCACGCCACGTCACGTTTCGGATCATTGTGGTTGCAAGGATGAGAAATCAGGAACAAAACAAAGCGTACGTTTCATAGCAGGTTAATTTTACAATAATTTAGGTGAGGCTAGCTTTACTACGCTACGTCACGTTTGGGATCATTGTGGTTGCAAGGATGAGAAATCAGGTACAAAACAAAGCGTACGTTTCATAGCAGGTTAATTTTACAATAATTTAGGTGAGGCTAGCTTTACCACGCCTCGTCACGTTTCGGGTCATTGTGGTTGCAAGGATGAGAAATCAGGTACAAAACAAAGCGTACGTTTCATAGCAGGTTAATTTTACAATAATTTAGGTGAGGCTAGCTTTACCACGCCACGTCACGTTTCGGGTCATTGTGGTTGCAAGGATGAGAAATCAGGTACAAAACAAACCGTACGTTTCATAGCAGGTTAATTTTACAATAATATAGGTGAGGCTAGCTTTTACCACGCCACGTCACGTTTCGGGTCATTGTGGTTGCAAGGATGAGAAATCAGGAGCAAAACAAAGCGTACGTTTCATAGAAGGTTAATTTTGCAATAATTTAGGTGAGGCTAGCTTTACCACGCTACGTCACGTTTCGGATCATTGTGGTTGCAAGGATGAGAAATCAGGAACAAAACAAAGCGTACGTTTCATAGAAGGTTAATTTTGCAATAATTTATTGTAGGCTAGCGTTACTACGCTACGTCCTGTTTCGGATCATTGTGGTTGCAAGGATGAGAAATCAGGAACAAAATAAAGCATACGTTTCATAGAAGGGTAATTTTGCAATAATTTATGTGAGGCTAGCTTTACCACGCTACGTCACGTTTCGGATCATTGTGGTTGCAAGGATGAGAAATCAGGAACAAAACAAAGCGTACGTTTCATAGAAGGTTAATTTTGCAATAATTTAGGTGAGGCTAGCTTTACCACGCTACGTCACCTTTCGGATCATTGTGGTTGCAAGGATGAGAAATCAGGAACAAAACAAAGCGTACGTTTCATAGAAGGTTAATTTTGCAATAATTTATGTGAGGCTAGCTTTACTACGCTACGTCCTGTTTCGGATCATTGTGGTTGCAAGGATGAGAAATCAGGAACAAAACAAAGCATACGTTTCATAGAAGGTTAATTTTGCAATAATTTAGGTGAGGCTAGCTTTACCACGCTACGTCACGTTTCGGGTCATTGTGGTTGCAAGGATGAGAAATCAGGAGCAAAACAAAGCGTACGTTTCATAGCAGGTTAATTTTACAATAATTTAGGTGAGGCTAGCTTCACCACGCTACGTCACGTTTGGGATCATTGTGGTTGCAAGGATGAGAAATCAGGAGCAAAACAAAGCGTACGTTTCATAGCAGGTTAATTTTACAATAATTTAGGTGAGGCTAGCTTTACCACGCCACGTCACGTTTCGGATCATTGCGGTTGCAAGGATGAGAAATCAGGAGCAAAACAAAGCGTACGTTTCATAGAAGGTTATATTTGCAATAATTTAGGTGAGGATAGCTTTACCACGCTACGTCACGTTTCGGATCATTGTGGTTGCAAGGATGAGAAATCAGGAGCAAAACAAAGCGTACGTTTCATAGCAGGTTAATTTTACAATAATTTATGTGAGGCTAGCTTTACCACGCCACGTCACGTTTCGGATCATTGTGGTTGCAAGGATGAGAAATCAGGAGCAAAACAAAGCGTACGTTTCATAGCAGGTTAATTTTACAATAATTTAGGTGAGGCTAGCTTTACCACGCCACGTCACGTTTCGGGTCATTGTGGTTGCAAGGATGAGAAATCAGGTACAAAACAAAGCGTACGTTTCATAGCAGGTTAATTTTACAATAATTTAGGTGAGGCTAGCTTTACCACGCCACGTCACGTTTCGGGTCATTGTGGTTGCAAGGATGAGAAATCAGGTACAAAACAAAGCGTACGTTTCATAGCAGGTTAATTTTACAATAATTTATGTGAGGATAGCTTTACCACGCTACGTCACGTTTCGCATCATTGTGGTTGCAAGGATGAGAAATCAGGAGCAAAACAAAGCGTACGTTTCATAGCAGGTTAATTTTACAATAATTTAGGTGAGGCTAGCTTTTACCACGCCACGTCACGTTTCGGGTCATTGTGGTTGCAAGGATGAGAAATCAGGTACAAAACAAAGCGTACGTTTCATAGAAGGTTAATTTTACAATAATTTAGGTGAGGCTAGCTTTTACCACGCCACGTCACGTTTCGGGTCATTGTGGTTGCAAGGATGAGAAATCAGGTACAAAACAAAGCGTACGTTTCATAGCAGGTTAATTTTACAATAATTTAGGTGAGGCTAGCTTTTACCACGCCACGTCACGTTTCGGGTCATTGTGGTTGCAAGGATGAGAAATCAGGTACAAAACAAAGCGTACGTTTCATAGCAGGTTAATTTTACAATAATTTAGATGAGGCTAGCTTTTACCACGCCACGTCACGTTTCGGGTCATTGTGGTTGCAAGGATGAGAAATCAGGTACAAAACAAAGCGTACGTTTCATAGAAGGTTAATTTTACAATAATTTAGGTGAGGCTAGCTTTACCACGCCACGTCACGTTTCGGATCATTGTGGTTGCAAGGATGAGAAATCAGGTACAAAACAAAGCGTACGTTTCATAGCAGGTTAATTTTACAATAATTTAGGTGAGGCTAGCTTTTACCACGCCACGTCACGTTTCGGGTCATTGTGGTTGCAAGGATGAGAAATCAGGAGCAAAACAAAGCGTACGTTTCATAGAAGGTTAATTTTGCAATAATTTAGGTGAGGCTAGCTTTACCACGCTACGTCACGTTTCGGATCATTGTGGTTGCAAGGATGAGAAATCAGGAACAAAACAAAGCTTACGTTTCATAGAAAGTTAATTTTGCAATAATTTATGTGAGGCTAGCTTTACTACGCTACGTCCTGTTTCGGATCATTGTGGTTGCAAGGATGAGAAATCAGGAACAAAACAAAGCATACGTTTCATAGAAGGTTAATTTTGCAATAATTTAGGTGAGGCTAGCTTTACCACGCTACGTCACGTTTCGGATCATTGTGGTTGCAAGGATGAGAAATCAGGAACAAAACAAAGCGTACGTTTCATAGAAGGTTAATTTTACAATAATTTAGGTGAGGCTAGCTTTACCACGCTACGTCACGTTTCGGATCATTGTGGTTGCAAGGATGAGAAATCAGGAACAAAACAAAGCGTACGTTTCATAGAAGGTTAATTTTGCAATAATTTAGGTGAGGCTAGCTTTACCACGCTACGTCACGTTTCGGATCATTGTGGTTGCAAGGATGAGAAATCAGGAACAAAACAAAGCGTACGTTTCATAGAAGGTTAATTTTGCAATAATTTATGTGAGGCTAGCTTTACTACGCTACGTCCTGTTTCGGATCATTGTGGTTGCAAGGATGAGAAATCAGGAACAAAACAAAGCATACGTTTCATAGAAGGTTAATTTTGCAATAATTTAGAGGCTAGGTAATGCCATATTTTGATGAGCCGTTGCCAGAATCAATCTGATAAACATTTTCCCAGTTTCTCCTGGCTCATGCAAGAAGACATTCCCCTCCAAACTTCGTCATTTATGAATCACATTAAATGATCATAATTGTCCTTATGTTCATGTGGTTAATATGTGCATGGTTAAAAGGACATATGATTGGAGATCTCCGGTGTTGTAACTCTGTTTATGGCCCAAATCCACATCAAGCAGCCGCAGATCGGTTGGATGCTGGTAGTCCTAAATAACTTGTCCTAGGTAAATATTTAATTCAGACTCTTAAATAACATTAATGAGATGCGGCTGGTTAAGTTTGTTAATTGGCAAATGGTAATGTTTCCCCTGTAACTGTGGTTGTCGTTGGCTAGAATGGCGAGTGTACCCTTCGCTTGCGGTAAATGGTTACTGGTACATAGCTGACCGTTAAAAAAGCTGTGTTCTCGCGATCGCAGGTACGTTCGTGTCTAAAATCTATCTTTGAGTGTCAAAATTTGATCTCAATTTCTCAATTTGAGTTTTCGAAATAAAGTCAAAATAGCGCTTTCATGTATAAAGATAGGTATAGTTTTTTAAGACGTGATTTAAAAAGTATAGACAAATTATTACATAATATACACAGCTGTTTTTCTATTTTGATTGCTCCTACGATATAATTTATTTGTAAGTTATCAATTTTTCGTAATACCCTCGTCCATGAATTGTTTTAGATAGTCGATGATTGACGTATTTGAAACGCTAAAAACCAGAGTATCTCTATCCGCAAATATCGATAGTTCGCCAACATTGAAGCTTGCATACCTGTGAACCGTTAGTCACTTCACATCCCTTACGATACCCAGTCAAACACTACTGCCACAATATAGACATAATGCACATCAACGCGTCAACAGAGTGTCTCGCATATTGGAAGTGACATTCAAGTTAATGTTTTATTTTATTTTCAGTTGTCACACTTAACACAAAACGTGATCCAAATAGTGGCGGCTCTGTTTGAGAAGTACGAAGACCGAGATGTTTTGGCTTCAGATTATTTGGACACTAGTTTGACCAGTTATCCGGATTTAAAGGTATTCATAGTAGAACTTTTAAGTTTAACCACCTAGCTTTTAATAACAACTGAGCTACTTAAGTTAAAGCATCATCTCGTCATTGGACATAAACTTGAATGGTATATTCATATGCATATAAGCAACCCTAGTGTACTTAATCAATAAACTCTCTTCGAATTGTCACACAGTTACCAATCTTCCAGCCTAGAAAGAGGACGTAACATGACAAAGTAACCTCTTACGATCACGTAATTGGTTTTACTCGACTTTTATGTTTTTAAACTCGCTTAACATTTACATAATTAAATGTTAACATTAACTCTGTATCCTTAGGGTAAACACGTTGTTTTCATTTGGCTTTCTTGTGTTTTGGATTTTTAATGATAAATAAATATTATCGATTTTTCCTATGCCTTAAATTTCTCTAGAACCTAATTCTACACCTTCTGATTTTCCTTGACCTCCATAACGTTGGTGGATTTACTTGTTTTTGGGAGCCCTACACGATCTTAGCCAATTACAAGATCTTGGTAAACATACATTATCTTCATGAAAAGAGCCTAGACGATCTTGATGGCCTACAAGTTCTTAGTAAACATGACATACACGAGATTGTGGATAACATTTTATTGTTCAACTAAAAGATTTTTTTGAACTACAAGATCTTGGTAAGATAGTTTATATCATCGTGATGGACTACATGATATTGGTAAACTACAAGACCTTGGTTGGATAGCCTATATAATTAGAGCCGGCTTGGGTGGGTGGGTTGGTTTGAAGGAGGAAATGGTAGGAGGGGGCATTAGCACTGGCTCCCCAGAGGTAGCCGGGGCCGATGCTTAGGTGTAGGAATTAGAGCCGGCTAGGGTGGGAGGGTTGGTTTGAAGGAGGAAATGGTAGGAGGGGGCATTAGCACTGGCTCCCCAGAGGCGGCCGGGGCCGATGCTTAGGTGTAGGAATTAGAGCCGGCTTGGGTGGGTGGGTTGCTTTGAAGGAGGAAATGGTAGGAGGGGGCATTAGCACTGGCTCCCCAGAGGTAGCCGGGGCCGATGCTTAGGTGTAGGAATTAGAGCCGGCTTGGGTGGGAGGGTTGGTTTGAAGGAAGTAATGGTAGAAGGGGGCATTAGCACTGGCTTCCCAGAGGTAGCCGGGGCAGATGATTGAACTTAGAAAATTTTTGTTGTTGTGTACCGTGAAGCAGGGACCTGTGTTTGTGTTTTAACTGTAGGGGTTATTTTTGGGGTTTTATCCTCGTCGGCCTTCTTCCTTGCCTGAGCCTTGGATTTGGGGCCGCCTAGATAGTTCGCGGTGTGGTTAGCCCACTTGTTGTGTGGCCTATCCTCTGGCACCGTAGCAAGTGTAAGTTCTTCGGTATAGCTAACGCACTCTAAGAGTAAATCACTAAACTGAGCAGTACCATGCTTTGGTTGCGTAGAATTTACAAGTAATTTTATAGCTTACGACTCTAGACATAAGGTTTTCATTACGACTCTGATTTTGTTTATAAATACAACTTCTATTATAATACAAAAATGCGTTTACTCAAAATGAATTTTTTTAGCTGCGATTTTAGCAGACATTTTCTATGACATTCACATGCTCCAAAACATTACTATTTTTTTAGATCAACGTTATATTTTTCTATATTTATGTACTTATTATGTCTAAAACTAAGAAAAAATGGAAAAATCATGTCAAAATCATATGTGTGTGGGCTTGTAAAGCTAAAGAAATATGTTGAAAACCCATATGTTTGTAGTTCATTATTTAGGCTACTCTCTTTGATAGTCTAAAACAAAGGAAATATATTTCAAACACGGAAGAGAGTGTAAGTGTAGTATGTACTAATTATCGTTGTTAATATCGAAAAAACTGAGAATTAAATTTCCCACTGTCTTCCTCTGGTACATTTACACGCCATCTAGTAACGATTCATGAGACTTTATTAGAGCTAAATACAGATTTGTGCCAGAGAACCACAACTAAAGTTTTACATTTTATTGTAAAGTAGAGATATCTGAAAGCTGAATGTTGTACTAGCTTATCAGGCCTCAAGTAACTGGCGCTTTCATGCAGTGAAAATTAAAACTAAAAAAAAAAAAAATGTAAATGAAGTAATATTTAGGTTGATGTTTTAATTTATGTGGAGCATAGTTTCTTGCCAACATATTTAATATTGTAGTTATGTTGACGCGTTTCTGTGAAGCTTTGTTTTTAAAACACTACGTAATAATAAAATTTTTTTTTAAATTAAAATATTAGCTGTTAAACAGCTGTTGTTTACAAATAAGATTTTACAACTGTAAAATATACAAAATTTTCAATTCCCTCTTTTAGTTCACACTCTCCTTATATATGTTGTTCAAAATTTCAATCGTTAATAAAATACGTTTTATTCATCCACTGAAGTTCAATTACATTTTTTTAAATTTGTAGTGGGTGACTCCTTGATGTTGAGAAAGTTTTTCAAATAATAATTCATTAATTAAATATTATTGAATTAATTTTAGTTTTATATGAGAGAAAACATACAAAGGGTGAGGGTATGCTGTATAGTTATTCCGTCCTTTTTTACTTAAAATAAGTAAAACATATGATTTCATAAAACAGCTGATTTTACGTTATAGGTTATGTTGTAGAACAGCTGTTTTACGCATAGGTTATGTTACTTTATTTATATTAATTAATTGTAATACCTTAACTGAAATAAAAATTGTCTTTGTTGTCCAAAGTAGGAATTGACTTTAAACAAGTTTGCTTATATTACTTGTTATTTATGAAATGTTTTTCCTAGAATAAGAATTGGCTGGCTGACTAAAACGTAGACTTCATGAAAAATTTACCAATTAAAAAATTGTTTTAACGAATTTGTCACTGACAAGCGTCTCAGAAATAAATTATTATTGCGATATTTATCAATAAATTATTGATAAGTTGGTGTAAGTAGTCATAGCTACCTGTGATCACAAGTGAAGCTCAAACGTTTGGTGTATGTGTGTTTGCCAAAACTAGAGTTGAAAAACTATACTCGAAAGCCGAGCTATACTATAGCCATTGCTGAGTTACAGAAATTGTAATTAAATAACAGTAATTTTGCGGGGAATATTCTATAATAATCACGCTGTAACTTTGTGTGTTGCATTAATTCTTCGACTGTACTGACATTTTGCCATTCCAAGTCGATTCATTTGATTTGGCCACTTGAGGTTTTAGCACACCTAAATGGGATTTTGTTTCAGGAAAACGAGTTGGTCTGCCTAATCGAATTGTTCCTCGGCGTGCACAGGTACGAACAGTTCCTCTGCAGAGTTGTGGATTATTTCTACTGTCTCGCCAAGAGAACCTCTCACCACGATAGAGTCCACTTGTTAGGTGAGGGCAAGAGCAAGGCTTTATTAAACTAATCATTAACCGTGTTATGGGTGCTTGAGTGCAAGTAGCGAGATGGAACGTACACTGTAAGATGAAACTTTAAAGTATGTTGAATGGGGCTTTGTTAAAGGGTCCGTTTGATGATATAGTCGCACATAGTGCTAGAAAATGTGAGCGGAGAGTGAAAAATAGACAAAAAAATAGCTGCTAAATATCTACTATTAATTTTACAAAAATAAAACTTTGCGTGAAATATTTTAAAATAAACTCTGTACACCGTCGATACTTGAAGCATATTCTGTGTGGATTAAATCTCGTGCATTTATTAGTACTATATACAGAATTCTAGCTTCTCAACATTACACCGGACGCGTTTAAATGAAACTTTAAAGTATGTTGTATGAGGCTTTGTTAAAGGGTCCGTTTGGTGGTGTAGTCGCACGTAGTGCTAGAAAATGTGAGCGGGGAGTGAAAAATAGACAAAAATATAGCTTGCGAAATATCCACTATTAATTTTAAAAAAATTAAAACTTTGCGCGAATTATTTTTAAATAAACTCTATACACCGTCGATACTTGAAGCATAATCTGTGTGGATTAAATCGCGTGCATTTATTAGTACTATATACAGAATTCTAGCTTCTCAACATTACACCGGACGCGTTTAGGGGTGTCCTCATCTACTTGGAGTATTTAGTTATACCTTTTTTGTAACCGAAGAGTACTAAAAATACCTGAAGTAGATACGAACATTCCAAAACCCACATAGTACAATGTTGAAGAAGCTAGGATTTCTGAAGAACAGACTAATGAATATTTTGAACATCTTATCAGTGAAAACAAAAATATTATTGTTAAATTAAAATTGTTTGTATTGATTCCTAAACTCTATTCCGGGAACTATTATTTCTTTGGTCTAATTCTGTAAAAAGTAATTATATCAAACTATGATAATATTTTGATTGGTATTGTTATCATACTAAAAAATATAGTAATTAAAAACTAAAGTAATTAATTATATACATTGGAATATCAGTTAAAGGGAGTTATGTTTGGATTTCTAAATCTCATTTTCTGCATATAAACTTCTGAATTTTTTTTCGGATAAATATAAATTATTTGTTGAAATTATAAATTTATATATATCGGCTAAATTGAAGCGTTTATTTTTTGCAGTAATCAATTACTTGTTACTGTTTGCGTTGGACAGAGGCTCGTTCGCCAAGGTCAAGGAAATCTTGACGCAGTTCGGCGTGAAGCAGGCGAAACTACTGCTACAAGTCTACAATAGGACTGACTTTTTTGACGACCTCGTGGAAGCTGGTTGCGCCTACTTTGACTTCGAATATGTGACTGATAAAATATTGAAAACATTTTCAACAGACAGAACAATTTTTAAGGTCAGTTGAAAGGTGTCAGAGATTTTACTTTTACAACTATCTGTGTTTGTAAAGAGTAGTTTTAAATACCGATGGCAAATATTGGTAAAAAAATGTTGAGAATACATTTACATAACTGTAAAATTTACCAAAAATTACTTACTAAAACAACATTATCCCTCTGGATTCACTTCTTTTTACTGATAAATGTAAAATATCCTTGAAATATTATGTTTCTACTTTCCCATATAAAAATCTACTATGATTCTTATAACTATTAAAACACTTTACTTGTAAAAAACCATTGTGATGAAGAAACATCTGTAGAATACGATCAGCAATTAGCTATTCACCAGGTAAATTCTGAAAACCAGACTTTCATTCTTTATACTTTTGTATGTTTTGTTAATTTATCAACGAAATGTAGGCATGGAATGTTTTTGGAAAATATTCGTTTATGGTTCGATTGAAAAAATAGAGCGATTCAAGTGATCCTAGTGAGTACTGCTGAAAGGTTTCATTCTTGTAATAATAATGAGTTTAAGCTTCTTAGCCGATGGTTTAAACGATTCTGTTATTTGAAGTTTATTTATGACGACATTTGTTTTCTTTTTCTATTACAATGATGGGACGTAGTACTTAGAGGAATATTTTATTCTGCAAGTACTTATAAAATAATATACTCATATTTAATAAACATTATAGTGGTTTAAAGAATATATATATATATATATATATATATATATATATATATATATATATATATATATATATATATATATAATAACATAACTTTTGTTATAATTAAATTTATATTTAAATGTTATTTATTTACCTTACCTATTAATGTCACTCCTTCAGGTTTATAAAGAATTAACAATCTTATCAATTTTTAAACATCACTTGCATTTATTCTCTTTAATTAAATCTACACATTATTCCACATTTATATTAATATTTTGCAGTGACAGGATTGATATCTTAACTAATATTACAATGATAAAAGATGGACTTCTGAGGCTTTAGATTTCTAAAATAACATAACAAAAAAAAACAGTATTAAAATTTTATTCTTGCTCTCGGGTTGCTATTACGGGAACTTTGCTTTTAAATTAGAAATGGTGAAACTAGAATAATTTTTATAAATTTTGATGAAATTAAAATTTATTCTGAACTAAAAGATAGATGTTTGTTGGCTACACTTATATTCAAATAATACTTATTGTTCTGATGAGTCCCTGGAATCCTGGCCTTGGTGATTACCTTCTGCACTTACACACACTTGACACACAAAAAAAACTTACTTCATATTTCTAAAAAAAACTTTTACGTCGCACTTTTTAAATTTTACTTATAAAAAACTCTTTACTTAATTAAATCAATTTCTCCCTTTACAACACTTCCATCCTGGTCCCCACTAATCTGCCTGCTTTTCTCTAAAAATCTCCTCAAACTTCCCTCACTTCCCCGATCCTTTAGTTTGTATTGACAAAATCTAATCTGTCCCACTACCACAAACGTTCTTTGTAAGTTTCCCACAGTTCTACAATTAGCTTAACCTAACGGTACACGGTTATTTTCCCAGGCTATATCGGCAGCTGGATTTCCCTGTCTTAACCACTTTGGACCCTTTCTATTGTCTATGGCTGCCGGACTCAACTTATAGCTTTCCTGGAAAAGGATAATGACATGGTATCTGCTTTGTCCGCACTAGAAAAACTAATTGTGTATTTCCTTGATTAATTCTACAGATGATTATTTTAGCAACTAACTGAATTTAATCTAAAGCCTCGTACTTTATGTTATAATATGTATACATACAAAAATGTTGAATTGCAATAGAGGTTAAATTATTTAAAATACCAAAGTATAACATTCTCATGTACAGTATGTACACAGTTAGAAACAAATAATAATACAGTTACGCTGACGATGGGCACGAAGACTTTTATAGAAGTCACAATGAAGTCTATCTTTACACGAGAGAGTAATTGGCTGACTTGGGTACGGCTTCGGGCACTGTAACTCTTAGAACAGAAAATCAAAACAATGTAAGTAGGAATCCTATTGAAGTTCGTCACTAGTTGCTTTAAAAATGTGCCTGGTTTCTTAGGTCGATGGCTTACGAAATAGCTGTGGTAGTTGAGTGATCAACACAAATATAAATCAAATCAATAACAATACTTAGTATCAATAGTAATAGGATTAGTAGTATAATAAATATATTAGGCAGGTTAAATTGTAACTAAGCTTCGTGTGAACTGGTGTACTTGCATTGTCTTCTTGCTTGCTTAAAAAGCGGTATATTAAGAAAATTAGAACTTACCTACTGAGAACCATTCAAAATTGTAAAAAATTAACAGTTTGATTTAAATATCAGTTTATTAAAACAAATATTGTAGATTATTAAAACAGACAAGTCTCGACGACGTTGTCATCATCATCAGTGCTTGGCTACTACTAATACTATTATTAGTTATAGTAGTGGTAGCAGTCAAGCACTGATGATGACAACATCTCGTAGAAATTTGTTTGACTTAATAAACTAGTGTGTTCTTTTTAATAAACTAATGTGTAGTGAGTTATAGATTGTTAAAATTACCTTCTTAAAGTGGTATATATTATAACATAAAATTATAATTTTGTTTGTACAGAATTTCAATGTTGGCCGCTAAAGCGAGGCCAAATGTGTAAATTCCTGAAGAAACATAAATATATAACAAGGGCAGAAAATATTGTTAGTTGCAATTCTTTTAGAAAATCTAATTTTAAAGACAGAATTAATTTACAAGTAACATATTATCCAACAGATTTTAACGTACAAATTAAAAATATGAAAATAAAGACAAACAAGTTCATAGGTTGATATTTGTAAGCGAGCTGTTATTGGTAGAAAAATTCTGAATGCCACTGTATATCGGCTACATTTTGGTAGGGCGAGTTAGTGGATTGTCGGCGGCCAAACAGAGAAGACGAGGTTTTAGGAGTTTGGGTTCTCGGTACTAGTGGTTGTAAAAACACTCAAGTAGTATCGCACAAGGGGATTATTGCTGATTGGAAGTTATAGAGGAAAGTGTCATACAATTTGTTTTAATATTTCATACCGTTAATTCCTTGGTTAGTAATTTCAGTTTCAAGGAGATACAAAAAGAAAGAAACTTACCGTCAGGGCAACAACTCCTCCAGGACCTTCACGCCGACCGCCGCACTGAATAGCACAATTGTTTTAGTAAAATGTTTGTATTGATTAGCTTTATTCTTCAAACCTTGCTTGAATAAATACAAATAATATTTCAAGAGTTTCTTTAAATTTTCATAAAATAGTTAATTTTAATAATTAGAGAAATCAATTTAATATACAAAACCGAGCCTTATACGAAGTCCAGAGATTTTGTATTATATTGTTAATTTACAGTTAAATAAACATAAACCGTCTCGTGACTCTAATAATTAAAAATGAAACTAAAAATTGTAACTGTGACGTAAAAAGCAGACTTTGTAATTTAATATTGGTAATAAACTTGTAAAATAAACTTTGCTTGGTTGGTGAGTTTGTAATAGAGCCAAGGTAAAGTTAATGCAAGTAATCGGTTCCAAATATCATGAGTAATTATTTAAAGAGCTAAGTGAATGAATTTACTTATTGAAGCATTTCGAAACCGTTAGCAAGTAAGTAAATAGTATTACTTATTATATAATCAGTGAAATCAAGTTGATTATAAGAAGCTATAATAAAAATTGGTTTTCACCATAGGGGTTTCTTTATAAATACTTGGCCTGTAATGAGTTTGGATTGATTAATTGTATTTGGTTTATCTTTGTATCCAAATATTATTGGCTTAGCAATAAGAGATAATTTACTGGATAAATTTCAAGGTCTTAAATATGAAAATTTCTTGATGTAATGATATAATAATAAGAACATGCATTTTGTCTTAATAACGAGGCAAATTAATATGTTTAATTAGTTATGTTAAACATAGTTAAACTGTGTAAAATAAATGTAGAACAGTGTAGTATAACAATAACTGTCAGGACAAGTTATTGGCACTGTAGATATTATGAGTGAATTAGAAATAGAACTGATAGAGAATTGGCTTGGAAAAGAACCGAGTAATAAAATCTATGTTAATAGTTTCTGTAGCAGTTTTCTTTAAATATATGTAATTAAAATAGTAAAGTACATAGAAAATGTAACTGGAAATAGGAGAGAATATACAGTCAAAAAGATAACGTGTACAAAAGGTTACGAAAGTATAAGGAAGGAAATATTAAAAAAATAGATAGCATTGCTATAGCTCATACAAAAGTGTAGATGGTTTGATGTTTGCCTCCTCACATTACACATTTAACCTCTAAATGTAAGGACGTTTTTATAGCACTACAGACTTTATAAAGGCAACAAACAGTTGCCGAAACGTTGTAATAAATAAATTAAACAAATTTGACTCGATATTCAACCGCCTAATAATTTATACAAAAAATACATTTTTTTACATCTTCACAATACAGTTTACTTATTTTCCAGGATTTACTGGATGAAATAAACACACTTATAAAGGAAAATGGAAAGGTCACATGGCATCCAACTGTTCCAGTGACCCCGAGGCATTTGAAGTACAACAAGAAGATCCCTATGCCGCCATGTAACTCTTTAGAGGTAAGACTGGTGTAATGAGCTTTCGGTGATATTGACGTAAGCTATGGCGGTTTTATGATTGGAAACTCAATGTGAAGCTGCTTTCAGCTAGGAATTTTAACGACCTTCCGGTTCGGTAATTTTACCTTCTTCTTAGAACCAAGAGATACTCAGTGACTCCATCTAGACTTCCTTATCCTTTTTCCTACAAGGTAGAAACATATTTATGACCCCCAATGGAGAGCTGTAATTTGCAAATTTTGGCATAATACCCTCTGTAGCCTCCTCGTCAGGGTTTATATGCCCCTACCTGGAG
This sequence comes from Prosapia bicincta, assembly GCA_036971475.1. Taxonomy (NCBI): domain Eukaryota; kingdom Metazoa; phylum Arthropoda; class Insecta; order Hemiptera; family Cercopidae; genus Prosapia; species Prosapia bicincta. The sequence goes on from JBAIZL010000001.1 coordinate 71,666,685, forward strand.
TGACATCCACCATCCTTTTTAGGGGATAGTGATCATACTGGAGACCCGACGTGAAACAGCAAACAAATATCTAAACGCTCACTGAGATAGATATAATCAGAGCCGTTAAAGGCTGTAGTATTAACTGTCAAAGTCCTATTTTCCTAGACGTCTGGCCTCACATGTCACTAAAACACACGTCTCCTCTTTATATTGTAACATTTATAATCGATTTTAGCGACTTAACAATATCGCCATTTATTTGTACTTCACAATAACATTATAATTACGCTATAATGACGTAGGTCATATAGATTTTTAAAACTACTTTTAACTTTCGTATTTTGAATATTTTCTTGTTAACAATTAAAACAATTTTGTGTTCAGGAAGTTTCCGAGTTTAGACACGAGCCAGTTCCAGAAAGCACTTACCGAAAGCCGAAGGTGTCCGAGAAGATAGAGCTGGAGAAATGTAAAAATAGAGCGACCGCTATACAACACTATAATAAAGCTCAGCTGAATACCACAACTTTACAAAAACATTCGCCTCATTACTGTTTGCCGGAACCGGAAGTCAAGCCGTGCAAAGCTCGCCAGAAACCCAAGTTTTTAGTAAGTATAGTATTGTTGAGTATTAAATTAGTTTTTATTATTTTCTAAGGAGAAAAACATGAAGTTCGAGATTCTTATAGAGATATTTTCTGATACTGTTTGAAGAAATAGGTTTTACTACTTGTTATGCACTTATTACACCTATACAAAAAAAGGTGTAATTGTTATAAATATAATGTTTTTGTTCAGGAACCTGCAGTGCCCGTGAAAACAAACGTCACGATGCTTCTGCGTGAGGCGGCAAGAGTCATTAAGGAAGAAGAAAAAGAAATTAAAAAGTTGAGTCTGGCTTTTAATTGGTAAACGTATAAATAATTAGCAGGCTACGATTTCCTACATTCATCGATTCGATGAAAAATTGAACATTTTGGAGCTCTTGTTACTAGTGTTGAGCTTTAGATCAAATAACTTGATGGCAGATGTAAGTCTGGAGGCCAAAGCCTGTGCAGATGCTTCATGTAGCCATCATTTTCTTATGTGGGTAAGGTGTCAAAGCACTGACAAATACTAATAGTCTTACTAAAATAGAAATTGCAACTGATAACACCTAAACTTGCAATAAACACTTAAAGTTAACACTCAATGAAACCACTATCTTTTATCCATGAAATTCCTCATATCAATTCTGTCTCTGCCCCCCTTCCATTGGTAAACCATTCCACTCCTTCCTTCATGTTCTGGAAGCTTATGAACGTTCAATCTCAAAACAGGATTTCATTTCTGACATTTGTTTGTTCAATTCGCATCTCTTCCAGAGCTTTTCTTTGGTCTTCACGCACTAACTATTCCGCTTGTCTGTGGCGTCTTGATTGCTATTCAGATATGGTTTGGTTGGATTTCTGCTTTTACATTTATTTAGATCTAATGTTTTATTTTAGGTTTCAACTTGAATGATTTTACAAACAAATCTTGCTCTCTCGACAAGTAAATCTAAATTTACACATGTCTGTAAAAAAGTAGATTCAATAATCATATCTCTGACCAATGGGAGAACGTTTTAAGTTCCTTATCATATTTCAAAAAGTTATCCCTCTTCTAAATGAGCGCAATTACAATATCTCTCACCCAGGGTGATGCTTATGAACTGTAGTGAACCTTTTCTTCCACTATATTGTATCGTTCTTTCATATATTGTTTTGGTATTTTAATAATGTATTTCCTAACTATGTTTTCCTAACTAAATGTTTTCCAGAATAGAAGAGCTTGAAGCAGGAGGAGCAAATTACACAAAGTACGAGCGTCTGTTAGAAGATCTAAGAGAAGAGGAAGAGCAAACGCACTTGCAAGAAATAGAAAGAAAACACTTGCAAGGTCTTCTGACAAGAGAGGAGGCCATAATAGCGAAACACAAGCTAGCCAACGAGAATAGGCTCAGAAGAGCAAAACTAGAAGACGAGGTGAGTGAGAAGGCGCCAAATTGACGACTTTTAGTCATTTTATCGGGTGGTATTATATTTGTGAAATTTATTATAGATGGCTCATCAATACACTTTGAACAGATTCTGTATACTCAATATTCTTGGTATAAATCCAAGACCTATTGTTTTGCTACACTATTTTGTTATTAAGGAGGGAAACGTGTGAACTTGTTGCAACCTTAGAACTACCTTACCTTACCATCTTTACACCTATGTCTCTTGAAGGAAATGTAATTATATTACATGTTTTCAGTTTTAACAACTTTTTCCTTAGTTTTGTTACCAATTCACGACCCACACATAATAATAACAAACATTTAATCTCCAACACAACGCCGTACTTATCTGTTAGAAACTGACTACGTCTGTTTATGTACTTACACTATAACGTTGGCCTCTATCTTCTACATACATGAATACTGATTTGCTGATAGTAAATAGTTATAAACGTTTAAGGCCCAAATATATAAATACAAATAGTACACACACACAAACACACATACACACACACACACACACTCACACACAAACTCATACACCCCCCCACACACACACAAACAAACACATACACAAACACCCCCCCCCCACACACACACACCCACACACACACACACACACACACACACACCCACACACACACACACACACACACACACACACACACACACACACACACACACACACACACACACACACACACACACACACACACACACACACACACACACACACACACACACACACACACACAAACACACACACCCACCCAACCACACACACACACACAAACACACACACACTGGATTACAGTGAAATAACACTCAATTTACAGGTCAAGATAATTTAATTTAGTTTTATCAAAATTACAATATTATTTAAATGAGAAGTTCTTAATTTATTTTAAATTTGGCTTGCTCAGTTATAATTATCTGCAAGAGTCTCCTAAAATTCTTTCTTTGTTTTATACTTGATATAATTTGTATTAATTTGTTTTGATCTCAGGGTCGCTGTTAAAGGTTCGCATTGCAATTGGAGAAACGTAAGGTTAATAATATTTTATAGTTCTGATTTAATGAATATTGCTTTTATGGATTAATAAATAACAATTATGTGATTTTCAGATCAACAAAAAAGTTTAATGTTCAAAGATTATGGGAAGGTTTTAATTTTTTTCATAAATTTGAGGGTCACCTGTTCGTAGCTCATGGTCCTGACGATTCGTCCGTCCGTTGCACTATAATCACAGTCAACTTTCGATGATATACTTAATATTCACTAACTTTACTACCAACGCATAGGTTGCTACTTTCGACGATTTACTTAATATAACTACATGATCTGGAGGTAACTCGTCCGACGTTTACTCTCATCGAAAGTTCCTGGATGACCTTCCCGTTTCGATTTTTCTCAAAACTCATTTTTTGAACCTCTTATTCCTTGTCTCCTAGTTTAAACAATCTCATTTCTTAATTTTAATATTTTAACGTATTTTTTGAAATTTAACGTCTTTTTGCAACTGGCTTTCTTGTAACGGTACCAAGTTTTTTTTCTCTAGTTTTTTTAAGCGCCCTTGCACCTTAACACTGATAACACTTTCTGAGAATTCATGGTACAGTAAAGTAATAATACTGCCAGTTTGGCCTTGTACATTGTCTTAATTTTACAAACTAAAATATATATATATATAATTACTGTACATTACTGTATTTCCGCAATATGTATTCTTGTGTATTAATAAAGAACTTAGTCAAAATACAAATACAAGAATTATAATTGAATTTACAATTCAAAGCTTTTCGTTGGCTAACAGTACCAATATTCCTGATGATGTTGGTACTGTTAGCCAACGAAAAGCTTTGAATTGTAAATTCAATTATAATTCTTGTATTTGTATTTTGACTTAGTTCTTTATACACACACACACACACACACACACACACACATATATATATATATATATATATATATATATATATATATATATATATATATATATATACACCATATTAAATCTAATTGAAGTTATTCAAGTGTTACTGTACATTAAGGTTTTATCGTCAAAAATAAGTCATTAACTATTTTTTTTAAAAAAACAGGTGTTTAAATAAAATGTTTTAAAACAATTTATTGAAATTATATTCTGATAATTTTTTATTAGGTTAGGTTTTGTATTTTTATAATGAACGTACAAAAAGGTAGACGCCATCTTAACGTAAGTTAGTGTAAGATACTAAATTTAGACTTTATAGATGATCATGTGGAAAGCTTCCAGTTTCGACAAGTACGGTTTGAGGAGAGCAAATACACTGGTAGCTAATAGCACATCCTACGCATCCTTGCAACACTCTTGCTGAGGGTTTCCCATAGAGACTGCCCCTTCGACAATAGTTCTTTTATATAACTTGGTGATTGAAATACTGTTATGGGTTGATATTTTTGTTACTACGTAGTGGAATTATTGATGCGTCTTATCAAACCTTTTTCCAATTTCATTTGGAGTTTTGCATTTGCACTATCGAACTCCATTTAGGAACTGCAAGCTAGACCGTTCCCTCACCACCACACCAAATAGATTTTTGAGGCGCAAACTCAGAGTAAGTGCTTACAGTCTTCTTTCCTGGACGTAAACTATTGTTTACACTTTTGATGCTGTTTCAACACTTTGTGACCCCTTAAAAACCATTAAAAAATTTCTATGCTTTTTTGACCAATTTTACCTTAGATGGGAACTTTAAACTCTTTTAGTTTTTACCCGAGGTTCTTATCATACCAACTGTTTAATTAAATCCTCTGTTAATCGCTGGTATATATATGATAGTGTTAACACTACTATCTGACACCATCAACCTTGGGAGGTAATTCTTGGATTTTATGTTGCTGAGAGTATTAGCTTTTTTCTCTTGGGTACCACTATGTCTTCCTTTGCATCTCTTTACCAATTTAGTAAGTCTAGGATGTTCCCACTATTGCAAACCTGATCTATCTATTCATTTTATATACTTTCTAAACATTATTTGGATATTTATACGAAGAATGTTACCTTACCCTTATAATAATTTTTATTTTTAAAAAGTAAAGCCGTACTTTATTTGGCTTGACTTGGGCTAAGACAGTGCGACAACATGCACTCTTTATTATTAGCACAGCAGCAAGACGTAATTTGCTGTTACTCGCTTTGTTCTGTCTACTTTCAATTTAGAAAAACTTAATATAATTTCACTTGCAATAATGTATTCATTACTTGAAACTTCTTTTTGTGCCGTATCACGAACATGGTAACAATAAAGCCTTGAGCAACAGAGAAAAAATGTTAACTAAGGAACGAGTGTGTATACATTGGTAAATAGAGAAAACATTATTTTTTTGTTTAATTCAAGTTTGTCTTCGTTGTAGAAACAACAACTGATGAAATACATGAAAGAGATGAGAGAAAACGAAGAAGAAAAAATCCGGGAAACTATTGGGAAAGTAAAAATGATACAGAAAAATATTGAAGTAAATAAACAAAACCTGCAAAAACTAAAGAACAAAACAGGTAACTAAAAAGACATGGCTGGAAAATCTTATTTTGAAATAAATTGAAAACAATGTTTTTTCGATAATATGTCAATAGTTTTTTTTGTTAATGCCCTTATAGAAAGAAATACACACACTGCAACGTCCTTCCCTTCACTTCACAGCACGCAGTATACCAAAATTATGTTGTTTAAAAAACCTATTTATAAACAAAACAAACATCTGCCAATCACCCCGCTTGTTAAACCGTGCTAAAATCCCTGAGTTACGTGTATATTTCCCGCTCATAGGGCCAGGCCCCAAAACAAGCCTATTCCCACTGACTACTATTTTAAAATAAGTATAATCTCCCCAAAATTGGTTTATCAATTATGTAGGGTCTAGATATAGTCACACATGTCATTTCAATAGTCAGCTGGAAAGAAACACATGTAAAATAATTCACAGACTCAGGTGAAAATATTCACAGAGTCTTACCACCTGATGATGATCTGCAGAGACAGCAAGGGGACGTGCAAAATATGATCGTGTTTAATTTACCTATTTTAAAAGGCTCCTGTGTCCTTTTAAAACACAATCTGCCAGTAGATAAATCTCTGGACTTTTATACAAAAAACCAACTAATCTTTAGGCTAGCTCAATGAAGTTAGTTGAGAGAAACTCTTTAAAAACATTAGGTTTTAACTATTATCAATTAATGGAATTTAATTAAACTTGTTTACTGATTTAATAATCATTTTCATATTAGTTGGAAAAAGCTAAAAAGTTTTTATTGATTATTCAACACAGGATGAAATGCAAATATTGTTAATTTTTATAACATATTTAATTTTTATTTATTTAAATAAAAAAGAAAATTTATCTTTTCAAATAAAACACAATTATATTGACAAAAACAATTCACTAAATAACTTGTTATCTTTCATATTTTAAAATCTTATAATTTTTATATATAAGATATATATATATATTATATTTTATATATAATATTTTTATTATAATATTTAATATAATATTAATATTATATTATATTATTATTTTATAATATTAATATTATAATATTATAATATTTATATATATATATATATATATATATATAATATTAATATTTTATAAGATTTTTATATTTTTATATATATATGACATTTACATAAAAATAAAATTATTTCCCAAATTTGACATAATAAATATTCATCTTCTATATTAAATTGGCAAATTCGTATTTATGACACATAATTTTTAAATTTATAATATTCAAAAAATTCTTATTTCCTTGAAAATAAATGGCTCATGGCCAAAAACCCTTTGTAAGTTTATTACTTATCGTTTGAAATATTCTGATCACACAAATTAATTTTATTAAGCATAAAATGTATTTAATTTTTATATAGAGTGAAGTCATTGTTTAAGCTTGAATATTTGTTTGAATTTAATAAAATTAACTGACTAAATTTGACGTAGGCCTAATTGGTATCGAATAGAGAAAATGACTTGCCAAAGATGTTCCTGCCGATCCTAGAGTCCCTCGTCTGGATTCCCTGGTCCATGGACATCGGAAGACGCCATCCCTGGTTCGTCGGTGGTGGTTTTCCTCCATTCCCGCGTCCTGGAGGCTGAGTCTGGAGCCTTCGTCCCTTGATAGTCCTAGACGTCGGAAGCGTTGAGGTTCGGTCCCATCTGGCCTGATGGCGGTCTTATTCGCGATCCGGCAAAGCGGTCCGCGTACCTCGTATTAAAAATTTATTTCAGACTCTTCTTAAGTGAAGTTACCCTACCTCACCCCGCCTGCAACACTTGGTATCTTTGGATTTATTCCTTGTACAGGCAAGTCGGGCAACGAATCCGTTTTAGCTTGCAGAGTTTGATTATCATTTTTGGAACACTGAAAAATGTCTATTTTATTAAAGCTGCTGTAACGTTTTTGTTTTTTAAGTTTTTCAAATTTTGTTTTCACTAATGTTTATTCTGGCTTATTCTGGTTCTTCTAAAATGTCGATGAAAGTTCTACGTGGTTTTGTTCTTAAGTTAGCATTTTTTAAGCACTTAGAAAATTTTCGCCTCACTCCCGATGGTCAAATTTAGCTAGTTATTACAAATTTATTCTCTAATACTTTTTAATTTAGCCTAATTATTCTATTTATGGTTTTATTTACTTCTTCACTCTTTATTATTCTTATAACTCCAAACTTGATTAATTTAAAAATCAACTTTATTACTTAAAAACAGGAAATTATTTATTTCCTATTTGTCACGGTATTTGAGACCGTTACAACACACACACTGCAACGGACCTTCACCCAGCTCACTCACTCCCGACCCTAGCAAACTCGACCTGCCACAAACCTGTCGACGTTTGCCCAACTCGCAATTACAAGAACATGAATTTAAATCGTAATTAAAAAACCCACCCTGTGGATTCTGTCTACTAAGATTGAAAAGGTCATGGTAAGGTCAGTGATGTGTCAAACGGTGTAACATTGGGTAGCTGAAAAACACAGAAATTTATCACACAAATTAATACCTTACCATGCTTTGTAGACCTGTTTGCTCCATGTTCCTGCTCTCGTGAAGTCCGTGTCAGATAACATCCTACCATATCCTCTTTACTGAGGCCCTGTGTTATATATGATAAGATCTGCCAGTGGGTATCAACCCCTGGACTTGGAAATAAAACCAGCTAGTGTTGGCCTAGCTCAAACTGATTTGGTTGTTAAATTTAATTCTTTGGGTGGGTTCCTCGGTTATTATAAGGTGCACTTTGATCATTTATTATATGTAATTTATTAAAATAAATGACCCTATTAGGCTTGCTGGTATGGCATTTAAAGCTTTCAATGGTTTTATTAGATAAATTTTCTAGCTGGGAAATATTACATTTATTACTTAGCACACAGGATTATTTAATAAAATTTTTCACTAACCTTTGCTTGAAATATGAATTTAATAATATTACAATAACGAAATTTAAACAAATGATCATATTCTTTAAAACAAAATAATATCTTGACATCTAGTTTTACTTTTGAATTTAATCGCGTGAAAAATAATAATTGTTAAATAAAAGGATCATATTCTTTTAACAACATAATTTCATGACGTTTATACATATTAGAACATAAATTAAATTGTCTCTTACTACCCAAATACATATTTTCATTGATTGCAGGGAGGTTGACAAATCCTATATCAAATTGCTGCACTCATTTAATTTATGGGCTGACTTTGCACCAGCAGTTACTTGACATTTATTTATTTATATATGAAATTACTAGAGAATAAAATTGTTATTAACACTACTTGTTAACACTTAAGAATTGTTTACCAATTTTTTGGACATATACAATTTACCTTAAATTTCTGATAAACTGAGTTTGGATTCACAACAATCCTTTATAAATTATCAAACAAGTTACACATGATTTTACGTTAATTAATAAAACATATCAATTTCTAAACATCTTAATGATTGTGCTTTTATAAGTTTATCTTTCCAAATTATAACAGTTATTACTTTAACATTTATCAATCATTTAAAATTTCACATAAATCTTTTATATATATTTAATAAGCTTCATATTTAAATTTATTTTTCAAGAAATAAAGCCATGACTTAGTTATTTAAACCTTTAATTTGTCGTTTTTGACTTTAGAAATTTTTCCAAATAATCTGGTTTATAATATTTAAAATTGTACAGAAATTATGACTTGCCCGACTCGCACTTTCCTGGATCCCCCTTGTATGTCCTGGGTGGCCAGATCCTTCCTTTCAGACTGGCAGTTGTTCTCGTCTGAAGGATTTTCCTTCCAGGCAGCGGCACAAGGCGACGTCATCTTCTTCAAGAAAAGAAATCTAACCGAGGTTTTCTCATTATCGAATGACTAGCTTGCGCTAGTCGTTATTGTTAGACATTTTACGACCAAATCGCGCACTCCGCGGCCAGATTAATGAAATTTAAAAGTCCATTATGACTTTCTCTGCAATTTAATTTAAACAGTGACCTTCTCGGTCGAATCCTCAAACGAGAGTCTCTTTTTTCCTAAACCTGCAACCAATTCACTAGCTGCTTACCCCCACTACTTGATTTACATGCACAGTTTTGATTTTAAGCGTGCTTATTTAATATTCTGTTGGAACTTGATTTTGGTTCTAGCACACAAAGCACTCGCAAAGTCATCATTTGTGTACATTACAATCGGTTTTTATCTTATTCAATTAGCAATTGAGTTTCATGGCTTAGCAAAACTAGATAAACTTATTCTATAAAAATTTAAGATTTTTCAATTTCTATTCAATTGTTACGGAACCAATTTTTTCCGTTACAACCTCCCTGCTATTAAATGAAATTTGGGATCATTTTCCCAAATTGAGCTTAATACTACTTACTACTATTTAACACTATTATATATTGGCTTCATGTCCTCAGGCGTCCTTCTCCCTGAAACTCACATAACACATATATTATTAGTATCTTACACTTTCAACACATTGAAACTTTGTCTCCTTGCACTCACGATGCAAGCCATTATTTCCATATCATACAATTTATTTGAACTTAATACCCATAAACAATGCTTTATTTCTTGATCCATAAATTCTTTTTATACCTTGTACTCATATTTTAACATTTACATTCTTTATATTTATAAGTTACATAGAACTAACATGGATTTATTTCAATTTCACCTACAGTTTATACTTAATCTGTTATCTGGACAATTTATATGTTTGAATTACGCGACTTTCGCGCTGTTGGCCACTACAGCTGATTCTGACAGCCAGTAGCCTTGAACGCGCTTGGCAACGTCCGCTAGTTGGACTTTGGGCATCCCCTCTCTTTTGAGCAGGTCAGCTACCGCATTTCATTTTGCTGTTTTCGACTTTATCTGTACAATGCTATGCAATATCCTACAAGTTTTATTTAGCTTGATTTACTCTAGGCCGTCGCCCAATGTCCGTCCAAGCAGCTGATTGCTTATCTTATTTGTTGTTCAAAACGCAACTACTTAACTTATCGCAGCCTATTCAAATTCCATTTCTAAAGTTATTAGAAGTTACCTAATCCATCCAGATTATTACATTACGTTTATTTTTGTCCCTTTAAATTTTTTAAAAACCTTTCATAATTGTACATTTAAATACTTCGTAGCCTAATTAATCTTTTTACATATTTATAATTATTGATGAAATTTTTTGATGTCCCTTACATCGTAAATTCCCCTAGATTTATTTGTAATTATGTTTTCTACCTGGTAAGTCCTACGTCCAATTTTCCGCGCTATACGATAAGGCCCTTGATACAATAGTAATAATTTATCGGTCTGATTTTTACTCAGATTTGACCGGTTATGTTTGGTAATTAGCACTAACTCCCCTTGTTGGAAGGTGATCTCCTTACATTGAAAATTTTTTATTTCCGCTCTTCTTATGCCTTTCCTTCTGATCCTGTCGAAAGCTGTGTGTACTACTTCTCTCTGGGTTAACCCGCCATCGTTAATACAAGCCTTCGGTAGAAATCTCTCCCATATATACACTGGCCGCGTTCCATGGTGTAACTGGATAGGTGCATATCCAGTTATTTCATGAGGCGTCGTGTTTAACACCTGTTCTATATAGGGGAGATATTTCACCCATCGTGATTGTCTTTCGTGACAATAGGACCTCAAAATTCTTCCTATCTCCCGGTTTATTCGTTCGGCTTGATTTACTTGTGGATGCCTGACAGGAATCAATGTATGCTGGATATTATTCTCCTGCATCCATTGTTTCCAGTGTCGGGAAATAAATGCCGATCCGAAGTCAGAAAGAATTTTTCTTGGCTTTCCTATTGTCCGAAAATATTGGGTTAACCTGTCGATTGTAGTACGTGTATTAGGTCGTTGTACAGCGTATAGTTTCACCAATTTAGAGAACACATCCACTACAACCAGTATATCCCTGACTCCCCCAGTTCCTTTTGGGAGCGGGCCTAAAAAATCCACTGCTACCATCTCGCCTGGTTGTTGTGTTAAAATGGGTTTTGTCTGAGCCTGTGAGTATCTATTGGTAGGTTTGGAAAATTGGCAAATTTCACATTTTCTAATTACTTCCATTATTCTTCTGTATGCATTTTTTATATAAACAGTATTCCTTATCATATTGTATATTTTATTGCGGCCTATATGCGCGTAGGACTGATGTACTTGCCCAATAAACGGGGCAATACTTAAATCAGGGATCATCAATTTAAATTTTCCATTTATACATTTACATAATTTATTTTCTATGATTTCGTAATTATTACAATTTTCTATATTTTGAATTATATATAATAAATTAGGCTGCATTTCTTGTTCCTGTCTCATGTTTACGAACAGATTTCGGAAGGATAATGGACACTCAACCTTTATTTGGCCAATTTTTACAACATTTAGTCCATTTTTTAATTTTCCTCCCTCCCCGTCCGTTTGATACATCCGACTGATGGTATCACACGGGATATTTTCTTTCCCAGGGCAGTGTATCATAATGGGTTGGTACTCTTGTATTGCCAATATCCACCTTGTGATACGCGAGTTCGTAAAGTTACAGGAGTATAGGAATTGTAACGCTTTGTTGTCAGTTATGATTGTTACCGGAGCTCCTAACATCAAAGGTCGGAACTTCTTTAACCCATGCACAATGGCTAGGAGCTCCTTCTCACACACAGTATACCCTAACTCTGCGTGTTTAAGCGTTCTAGATACAAAACCTATAACTTGTAATCTTCCCTCGGCATCCTTCTGGTAAAGTTGGCTAGCTATTGCCTTATCGCTAGCGTCAGTTTGTAGAAAAGTACCCTGCCCTTCAATCGGATGTGTCAAAGTGACAGCGTCAATAAACAAATCCTTCACCCTTTGGAACGCGACCTGCATCTCATTATCCCAAGCCCAGGGCTGTCCCTTTCTTATTAACCGTAACAGTGGTGACGTTTCTTGGGCATATTTACAAGTGAACCTAGCATAGTAGTTCACAAATCCGAGAAACGATTGTAGCTGGCGTTTGTTTCTCGGAGCGGGAAAATCGTGTATTGCTTGTAATTTCTCCGGGTCTGTTGCTACCCCTTTTTGGTTAAATATGTACCCAAGAAACTTAACCTCCCGTTGGCAGAACAAGGTTTTTTGCGGATTTATTGTTAAACCTCCCTCCCTGAACTTGGAAAAAATGATTCGCAGGTGCTCTAGGTGCTCCTGATATGTCTCCGACAGACATAATAAATCGTCCACATACACTAATATATTCTCTTGTACTTCCATGCCCAGTGTTATGTCTATGGTTCGTACAAGAGCAGCTAATGAATTTTGCAATCCAAATGGGACTACTTTAAAATTATACACCTTATTTTCAAATAGAAACCCTGTAAATTTTTTAGACTCATGCGTTAACGCTATTTGCCAGAAGCTTGCCGTGAGGTCTATTTTTGAAATGTAACGCCTGCTACGACCTTTCCTTAAGATTTCGTCTATGCTCGGCGCGGCCTCATAGTCCGGAACCGTTATCTGATTTAACTTTCTGGCGTCTAGGCATAGTCTAACTGATTTGTCTGGTTTTACTACGACTAACATTGGGTTAATATACGGTGTTCTTGACCTTTCTATTATGTCTTGTCGGAGCATATCTTCGATTTCTTCGCGGACTTGTTTTCGAAAATTCATAGGGATGGGATAGTTCCTATTTATGAACGTGCTATCCTCTTGAATTTTTAACGCATGTTTGTATTTAGTCGCCCTGCCTGGCTTGTCACTAAATATATCTTTAAATTCATTTAATAAATCATTTAATTTTGCCTGTTGATTTTCACTTAATATACTATTTTTTTCGTGGACATGTTGTAGTTCTATTTTACTTATTTTTACACATTGCTTATCGGTATTAATTTTGTCCCGTTTTTTACGGAATCTCTTCCATTCGGCCCGTCCCTTGTAATTTATTTCCTTTTCTTTATTTAAGGTTTTTCCAATTTTGCCGCGATCAGTGGGCTTTGATTTTAGCGATTCGTTAGTTGACGAATTTATGTTATTAGACTGTGTATAAAATGAGCAGTTGGCTAATTTATTATAATTAGCTTTTTTCTTTGTTGTGACTTCAGGTCTATCCTGCAAGTTACTTAATTTTTTTATTTGTGGCTCATGGCCTTTATTTGTGGATTCTTTGATCCCGTTTCCTCCTTTAATCTCTTTCCTTAATTTCCCTTTATTTATATTTGTTGGGTTTATACCCTGATTTATTTTAGTTTCACCATTTTTTAATGGATTTGGGTTGCTCCTTTTATTACATCCTACATTCATTCTTTTATTTTCTAACTTCTCTCGCTCCCTGCTATTTCGGGGATTACCGCCTACTGATATATTTGCATTAACTTTTATTTTTGGTTCTAGTTTCGGATTTTTTACATTTTTGTTTTGTTTAAATTTTAAATTTTGGTTTTTTTCTCCTGTCTGTGACAGAGTACGTTGTATATCGAGATCCCTTTGTTCTCGATATACAACGGCTAACGGCCCCTTATTCTCGCCGTTGGCAATCAACATCCCCACTTCCGGCTGGTAAGATGGTATTTTGCCTTGGTTAATTGGGTTGTCTTGTTTATTTTGTTTTACATTCATTTGATCACTTTTCATTTTTATGCCTACATTCTTTTCATTTACATTGTTTATTTGATTTATATTTTCTATTTCCCTGTTGGCTTCTAGCCTTTGTTTATTATTTTTATCGGGTAAACATATTTTTCCGTCTTTTCCCGTTTTTTCGAAATCCTGCCAGAGCATTTCCCCGTCCAGCTCATAGGAGATAAACGATTTCTCCAGATTTATGCGGGTCTTAAGCTCACACAAAGTATTCATCCCCAATATGAGGTCAACTCGTAAGTTTTCCACTATTAGGAATACAAATTCCTTTGTGTGACCCTGAAGAGTTAGAGGTAAGAAAGTTTGTAACTTAACCCGTTTGCATGTCGAGCCGATTGCTGTTAGAACCCCCATGTTAGCTACTGGTAGTTCGTAAAACATGTTTCCTTGCTGTTTCAAGGCCAGGTATTTGCTCGCATTAATCACGGACATTTGTGCACCAGTGTCCACTTCTGCGAATATCTCCATACCATTTATCTTGCAGCTAATCAATGGGCATTGCTCTACTTGCTCAATTCTATTTATGTAACTATCGGGTTCCTCTAACAATTCGTCCCGCATAAATAAGGCTAAACCGTTCAGGCTCACTATCTCGTCACGATGGTAAACTTGACGATTTTTGCTTTTCGGGCTATTGCGTTCCGGCGATCTCTTTCCTCGGATCCCTAGACGCGCTAACGGACAATGCTCCTTGTTGCTAGAGATCCTCGTTTCTAGTTTTTTTGCTGTGTGTCACTAGGTCCGGGGATAGAACGTGGCGGATTGGGTTTCTTAGGATACTTCGGTGGGGTTGTTTTTTGGTGTTCACCATAGGATCTTGGGTTATGGTCGGGTCTTTGGTGGTTAGAAGTGACGAAGCGCGGTGGTGCCCGGTTTGCATTTCCGTTAGCGCGGTCGTTTTCCGTCACGTTGTCGAGTTGGATTAGAAACGCAATAGCTTGTTTAATGTTCTGCGTGGGGTTGCCCACACTAGCTAATTGAACGTTGGTCCCGAAATGCTTCATGATCATGAAGATTAATTGCTTTTCGGGAATTACTGGATCTAAGTTCTTCGCCTTGTTTACCATCATGACGAAATATTCCGCCATGTTGGAAGGTCCGTTATTACTATATTTGCCCTGACTTAATTTCCTCCGAATCCTTTCCTGTTGGTGGAAGCTCCAGAAGTGCTGAGTGAATTCCTTGCGGAAATCCTGGTATGTCTCAGACCCCTTCTTTATAGCTCTCCACCAACTGTCGGCTGAACCCTGTATATATCGTTCTATGATCTTGAGCTTTGTAATTTCCTCCATCGTATTATCGATTTCAGAAAATAACGACTCCATTTCACAGAGAAACTCGATCGGGTCTTCCCGCGATGTACCCCAAAACTCTATTTTCCTATAGGATGCCTCGTTCAATTTGTTTGACACTGTAGGCAAACATATTTGTGTTATTGGCCCTGCCGTCCCTGAACTAGTAAGCCTATTTTCTAATTTTTTCACCTGTTGGTTTACAGACTTTACGTCCTCCCTTACTTTATTTACTTTCTCGCTTAACTGCGTTGTTTGAATCTCTACATCGTTTTTTATTTTTTCGATCACGGTGGCCTGTTCGGTCATTTTCCCTTCTAGGTTGCTCGTTCGACTTTCCGAATCCGCCCTATATTTGCTCATTTCATCGTGAAACGCTTCTAGGATCTTTTGGCGTTCTAATTTCTCTAACTCCCACCTTTTTTCGGCTAACTCTAACTCTTGTCGACGTTGTTTCTTGTCCTCCTCCCTTTCGGCCTCTCTTACCGCTTTATCTAATTCCCTTTCTTTTAGCCGTCTTTCTTCCTCGCGCTTGTCCCTAGCCGCATTTTCTAATTCCCTTTCTTCCTTATCTTTTACGCGCCTCTCTTCCTCGCGCTTGTCCCTAGTCGCATTTTCTAATTCCCTTTCTTCCTTATCTTTTACGCGCCTCTCTTCCTCGCGCTTGTCCCTAGCCGCATTTTCAGCTTTCATATAGGCTAAAAGCTTATCCATGTCGGATTTCGCTTCGGGTTTTGCCATTTTGTTTAAATTTAAAGTTTGTTTAACTAAATTTATAGATGCGACTAGATATTTATTTTTATATGTGATTTGTAATTTTATAAATTTATTTTATATTTGGTTTGGCCGTTCGGTGCGGGTTGTAGATAATGCCTAAGGTGTTGTACTCTCGTACCTAGTTAGATTTCTTGATTTTATTTATTTCTTTTTAATTTAATTTTTATTTAATTATTTTTTATTTAATGGCTTTACTCCCTGCCTATTCTCGTTTTTTTTTTTTTTTTTTTTTTTTTTTTTTCTTTGACATTTTATTATTATTATTATTATTATTTTGTTATTTTATTTTTATTATAATTAATTACCCACTAAAATTCTTTAGCTGGGTTAAATTAATTTAAAATTTATTAATGATTTTGCCTAATCGTGCCTTCCTTATTCGAGTCCCAAGTGCGGGCGCCATATCTGCAACGGACCTTCACCCAGCTCACTCACTCCCGACCCTAGCAAACTCGACCTGCCACAAACCTGTCGACGTTTGCCCAACTCGCAATTACAAGAACATGAATTTAAATCGTAATTAAAAAACCCACCCTGTGGATTCTGTCTACTAAGATTGAAAAGGTCATGGTAAGGTCAGTGATGTGTCAAACGGTGTAACATTGGGTAGCTGAAAAACACAGAAATTTATCACACAAATTAATACCTTACCATGCTTTGTAGACCTGTTTGCTCCATGTTCCTGCTCTCGTGAAGTCCGTGAAAGATAACATCCTACCATATCCTCTTTACTGAGGCCCTGTGTTATATATGATAAGATCTGCCAGTGGGTATCAACCCCTGGACTTGGAAATAAAACCAGCTAGTGTTGGCCTAGCTCAAACTGATTTGGTTGTTAAATTTAATTCTTTGGGTGGGTTCCTCGGTTATTATAAGGTGCACTTTGATCATTTATTATATGTAATTTATTAAAATAAATGACCCTATTAGGCTTGCTGGTATGGCATTTAAAGCTTTCAATGGTTTTATTAGATAAATTTTCTAGCTGGGAAATATTACATTTATTACTTAGCACACAGGATTATTTAATAAAATTTTTCACTAACCTTTGCTTGAAATATGAATTTAATAATATTACAATAACGAAATTTAAACAAATGATCATATTCTTTAAAACAAAATAATATCTTGACATCTAGTTTTACTTTTGAATTTAATCGCGTGAAAAATAATAATTGTTAAATAAAAGGATCATATTCTTTTAACAACATAATTTCATGACGTTTATACATATTAGAACATAAATTAAATTGTCTCTTACTACCCAAATACATATTTTCATTGATTGCAGGGAGGTTGACAAATCCTATATCAAATTGCTGCACTCATTTAATTTATGGGCTGACTTTGCACCAGCAGTTACTTGACATTTATTTATTTATATATGAAATTACTAGAGAATAAAATTGTTATTAACACTACTTGTTAACACTTAAGAATTGTTTACCAATTTTTTGGACATATACAATTTACCTTAAATTTCTGATAAACTGAGTTTGGATTCACAACAATCCTTTATAAATTATCAAACAAGTTACACATGATTTTACGTTAATTAATAAAACATATCAATTTCTAAACATCTTAATGATTGTGCTTTTATAAGTTTATCTTTCCAAATTATAACAGTTATTACTTTAACATTTATCAATCATTTAAAATTTCACATAAATCTTTTATATATATTTAATAAGCTTCATATTTAAATTTATTTTTCAAGAAATAAAGCCATGACTTAGTTATTTAAACCTTTAATTTGTCGTTTTTGACTTTAGAAATTTTTCCAAATAATCTGGTTTATAATATTTAAAATTGTACAGAAATTATGACTTGCCCGACTCGCACTTTCCTGGATCCCCCTTGTATGTCCTGGGTGGCCAGATCCTTCCTTTCAGACTGGCAGTTGTTCTCGTCTGAAGGATTTTCCTTCCAGGCAGCGGCACAAGGCGACGTCATCTTCTTCAAGAAAAGAAATCTAACCGAGGTTTTCTCATTATCGAATGACTAGCTTGCGCTAGTCGTTATTGTTAGACATTTTACGACCAAATCGCGCACTCCGCGGCCAGATTAATGAAATTTAAAAGTCCATTATGACTTTCTCTGCAATTTAATTTAAACAGTGACCTTCTCGGTCGAATCCTCAAACGAGAGTCTCTTTTTTCCTAAACCTGCAACCAATTCACTAGCTGCTTACCCCCACTACTTGATTTACATGCACAGTTTTGATTTTAAGCGTGCTTATTTAATATTCTGTTGGAACTTGATTTTGGTTCTAGCACACAAAGCACTCGCAAAGTCATCATTTGTGTACATTACAATCGGTTTTTATCTTATTCAATTAGCAATTGAGTTTCATGGCTTAGCAAAACTAGATAAACTTATTCTATAAAAATTTAAGATTTTTCAATTTCTATTCAATTGTTACGGAACCAATTTTTTCCGTTACAACACACACACACACACACACACACACACACACACACACACACACACACACACACACACACACACACACACACAAACACACACACACACACACACTCAGATAGACAGAGGAAGAGAGAGAGAGAGAGAGAGAAGGAAAGTAAGAGAAAGAAAGTGAGAGTAAGAGACACAAATTTCTTTCACATTAATAAAAGAAACATGTTTTTTACAGCTCAAGAAGTGGCTGATGCCAATAAAACATTGTTTGAGGCAGCAGTTAAAAAGGTAAGAGTTTTAAATATATGTATAAAATAATAACCATATAAAAATAAACCTGAACGAGAGAAGGTTCAGTAATATGCATTGAAAAGCTACAATTTTTCCTCCTTATCTAGGCCTTTTCAAGTTACAACTCCACAACGCAAGCCTTTGAATCGGTCTGTCATTACCTCCTAGAAAACAAGGTCAGAGCGCTCTGACGTCACAGCCGTGTGACGTATTACCTTTGAGGGTGACGAATCTACTACCATGTGGATACAGTAATGGCCATTGTGGTATTTTCTGTTGTTCTATAACATTTCTTTGTCTATGTAACAAATCTTTTTATCTATGTTGTTAAGTTGTTGTGAATATATCTATGTTGTGCAGTTCTCTCAAGTGTAAAACGAATTTTAAAACTACAGTGTTTTACTAATTTTAAAAATACTTAACTAAGTGAATAAGTAATTGCTTACTTGCTGACGGGCTTCAAAACATTCGTTCCTTTTACGAAGCTAACCCTCTACTAGCGGCATCGGTTGTGTGTAAAGGCTCTAATGGGAATGGATTTATGACTGTGGAATGGGGTGGTTGTTTGAGTTGTGTGTCATATAATAGAAAAGGCTATTGGCTTCAAAGTGTGTGTGATCATTTAATACGTTTTCTTTATCTGTTGCTTAGTGTTGTAGATTTCATATTTTTCTAAGGTTGTTAGTTTTTTACTCTGTTTTAATGTATGTAGAACATTTAAATTAGTGTGTATGTCGGGGTGTGTGTGTTGGGTGTTCGTTAGATGTTTTGCGTAGCTGGATTTAGGGTTTTTTTTTTTTTTTTTTTTGTAATGTGTTCTTCGAAGCGTATATAGAATGACCTGCCGGTTTGGCCGATGTAATAGTTTCTTACCGACTTACTTTTTATAACCTTTGCCGTTGTTTATTTCTCTTCCTCAATTGCTAAGTCAGTAAGAAAGTAATGGTTTATCCATTGACTACGAACCTAATTTCATAGACCTGTGCCTCAAGGAATAAACCTCTCAGAGGAACCAACCCCTGAATTTTTGATAAAACCAATTAGCCTCCGATAAGCCCTGTTCAAGCTCCTTTTCGGGTAGTGGAATCTTTGAGAGACACTTGTGATTTAAAGACTATACCTGGATACCTAGTGAACTTATCTTATCTAGAATGAAAACACAGCTAATTGGAAAATATACATTTTTATTTATTTGTTCCAAGGTTCAAATTAATTATTATTGTTTTTATTTAATTTCACAGGATTTTCTTGACTAATTATTTTTTCAAAATTTCATACAACTTGCCATTTAACTAAACATTATTATCTCCTTCTGTTTTTAAATTTTCTTATTATCATTAATTTTACATATAATTTAAATTATCAAAGTTACCATAATTAATTTTGTATATAATTTTGATTAGTAGAGTTAAATTTAACATATTTTAAAATCTGATTCTTTTTCAAACACTTAATATTACTATGTAATGCCTTTAGGCTAGGCCTTGAACAATTAACTTCTTTGGAAGTTATTCATTAGAAATTCACTTAGAAAAAGCCATATAAGATATACATCTTTATACTTAATCCATACATTCCCACAGCGATGGGAATGGAAAGTCAATTTTGAATCTTTATTACTTAAATTTGGGTAACCTAAGAGAGTTGACTAATCAGTCCCTTAGGTTATTCCCATCTTATTTAATTTTGAAATTAAGTTAATATAATTTGAAGTAAAATGTTATTTAAAAAAGAATAATTAAATTGATTATATAACCTTGTACTGTAGAAATCTTTTTATCTTCATTAATGTTGTCATCTGTCGGTCCTGTTACAGCTTCAAGGGTCTTGGTAGGTAGGCGTCTCTCCATAATTTCGGTCAATCTTCTTATTTTCTTTAATTTTGCATTTTGATGGTCGAAATTTTGTTCGCCCTTGCTCATATATATCTTCCTTCCCCTGATCACATCGTAGCACTTTTTACTCTGTTTTTAGCACATTTTTTCTTGTCTTGATCGCATGGTACAACAACACGTCTGCTCGCTTTGAGAGCCTAATGCATTCTGATTCTGGATAGCGTGCCTTTTTTGTGAGGCCCCTTTCTCCAATTTCAAACTTCCCACGTCCCAGTATCCATTTTTCAACTTTTGACCAATCAGAAAGCCGTTGCCATGGCAATTGACTTTGTTTGTTCGGAAATTCTGAACTAAGATTAGTTTCCCTTTTTATAAAAGGCGTTTCTGTATTCTGATGTGTCCTTTGCATTTTTACCTTTTATTTAATAACGTATTTGACTTTATTTCTTCTCATTTAATTTAATTAACTTTTTAACATTCTTAATCCAAAGTTCGACTGTAGCGCTTTCGTTTCGTAGTGACAAGATTTATAATCAATGCCCTAAGCGGATTTTTCCGAAATCAAATATGACTTCTTCCATTATAACCTAATTACTTAGGCTATTACACTTTAACATTTAATCTTTACTTTTACATAAATACTATTTTCCCTAGCTAGGCCTAATTTACTTTCCTCACATCTTAATTTACATTCTTTATTCCTGATTATTTTTAAGTACAATTATTTTAATAGCCGGCATCTAGGCCTAGTTTGTTATACTACACAATTACCGTCTTTTTTTGTTTACATAATTTAGGCTATCCACTTTGAAGTGATAATTTTTCTTATTGCTTATAATTTATGTTTTTTAAGTCTAAAGTTATTTCTAATTTTCTTCATTTTACTATTATTTACCCTAGTTTTAATATTATTATTATTATAATGTTTTAAAATTTTTATATATAAATTTAGTCAATTATTTAACCCGGTTAGGTTTGATTCTGGTATTCTGTACAATTACCCAGATTCTTTGCATCGGACATTCTGGCCGCTGCAAAATTCCCCCCTTTTTAAATATATGAAAATTTTGGTTCTTCTCTCCCTTGAAACAGATAAACATAATTAATAACATATTTGTGAAAAGTAACATTAACACTTATTACTAGTTTATATTAAAATTTTCATATTCCTTTCATTAATCTACTATTCCTATTCATCTTCATAACTTAATTAATTTTACTAAAGTTCACAATTTACTCTCCTGTCCCTTTCACTCATATATATCATTGTCACATTAGTCACTTCACATGCTATTTACTCATTTATTACTCCTGTCCTTAGTCACATTCTTTTTTATTTAATCTTATTTCAAGTTTATATTAACTATACAATATTGTATATTGTAATCCTTATTTTACACATTCATTGTTGTTTAACACAACCTTTACTTTAATAAATTCAATGAATCCCGTTCATTTAACATATGGCTTTTTCTTTCACATTTAATACTGATTTTATATTATTTGTCCTATGTATTTGGATTATGTTACTGCTTTAATCTACTACTTAGATTTATTTTACATTTTTATTTTTATTACTTAACCGTTACTCCCTATGTCACTGATGGATCATTTTTTATTTACCTTGCCTTATTATCCTTTATTCTTTAAATATTTTCTTATTATCCGTCCAGCTTTATCTTTCTTTTTCTTCTTTCTCCTTTTCCAATTTCTTAACTTTCCCTTATTCTCCTTAAATCTACCTTTTATTTTTCTGTTTTTGACTTGTAATGAAATGAAGGTTCTTCTCGTATTTGGATTGGCTCTCATTTTAATTGACTTTCGAACTCTTGAACTAGTAAATGGGTTTTTCTTTTTTCTTTCTTTAATTTCAATTTCTTTCCTTTGGGTTATCTCTCCAGAATCTAAAGTCTTAGTCATGGGCTTCCGAGCTACTTGTTGGTTATTCATTTTAACCTCGTTGTTCCCCCCTTTTAATTGTTTCGACGCGACGTTTATACTTTTATTTATATTTATTTTCTTATTTATTATTTTTCCACTCACATTATTTCCCCTTTTTGGCACTATTTCGGCCTTACCTTGTTTATATTTTGGTTTGCTCTTAATCTCAGCTGCAGCTCTTCTTTCCATGTCCTTTGTTTCTTTATCTCCTGTTTTGACTCCCTCAGGTCTTAAATTTATTTCCTTATTTATTATATTTTCATTTTTGTTTTTTAATTTTTTGTTTTTGTTTAATTTTTCCTCTGTTTCATTTTTTATTTTTCTTTGATATTCGTTCGTTATATTTAAGATTTCCCCTTTACTTGTTTCTTGTCCATTTCCTCCTTCATTCATTCGGCAGTGCCCCTGCTTCTCGCACTGTCGCATTAACCCCTCCTTTTTGCTTTGATGCCCTATTGTTGATGCATCTTCTTTTTCCTGGGTTATCTTGCATATTTTTCGGACTTCTTCATTTTCCTCTATCTTTTGTATTTTACTTTTAAAGTCCTGGTACACCATTTCCCCTTCTATTTCGAATGTCACAAAGCGTCTATCCATGTTTATCCGTGCCTTTAGGTCATACAGTGTGTTGCACCCCATAATCATCTCCGACCGAAGTTTGGAGACCACTATGAAGATGCAGTCCACTTTTATGCCTTTAATTGTTAAGGGAATTAAGCATTGCCGGGTAACCTTTATTTGTGCAGTCTTAATGGCTGTTACAACTCCCACATTGTTGATGGGTAGTTCCAGGAACTTAAGCCCATGCAACTTGAGGTTGTTGTAAGCCTTTTCTTGAATGACTGACACGTCTGCACCCGTGTCAATCTCTACCTCTATAGAGTGCCCTTCTACCTCACAGTCAATTACAGGGCATGTTTCTTTCTTCTGGTTACCTTCGCCAATCTCCTTGTCCTCTTCTAACAATTCAGCACGAATATCAAGAGATAATCCACCAACTCTACGCTCTTGATTTTGGTGTATTTCATTGTTATTTTCCTGTTGTATTGTTTTTTTATTTTTGTTCTTTAGGTCTTCCGCCTTTCCTTTATTTACTGTTCCCTGTTTCTCCGGGTAATATTTCCTATATTTTGTTTGTTGTTGGATCTCTAATGGTTGTCTCCTCTTTTCCTTCCTACCATTAGGGATCCTCTCATTTAGTTTTTTGATTGACCACTTGGCCCTGGATTTTGTGGTCTCTTTTCTTTTGTCTGTGGGCCTTCTTCCGTTTGGTTTTGTGGCCTGTACTCTGGCCTTTGTTGTTGCCACTGATTTTGCGGCCTATTTCTTGGTCCCTCTCTTTGGTAGGGCCCCTGTCTCCCGTTTCCTCTCCCTTCTACCGGGTAAGGCTCTTGCCTCCAATTTCCCTTGTATCCGGGGTTTCTCGTTTGGTGTGTAAACCCTCTCCTTTCAGGTTCCCGTTCCTCAGTCCTAGGCTGAGTCCGGTTCCTGGTAGCCTCCTGCTCCATGTTCCTTCGGATGTATTTTACCGCCTCCTCTATGTCGGTAGCCGCCATCCCGGAACATCCTATATACATTCTGTTCCCATAATGCTTCATAATCTTCATAATTAACTCCGCCTGATTGTATGGCGGGGTTAGGTGTCTCGCCGTGTTCACCATTTTTAAGAAATAATTTACCATGTTGTTTGTGCCTCGATGGTATTCATATTTTCCATTTTCGATTCTTCCTCGAATTCTCTCTTGTGCATGAGATCCCCAAAAGTGGCTAAAGAATCTCTCCTTAACTTCATCATAATTTTCCTCCTCCATATTCATGGCCAACCACCATTCTTGTGCTGGTCCTTTAAGATGTCTCTCCATTATTTTCCTTTTTTGTCCTTCCTCCATGTCAGGATCAATTTCGGACATTATACCTTCTAGGTGTTTAATGAAATCAATAGGGTCTTCATCTTCCCTACCGTAGAATTCCTTCTTGCTTTTGTCTCCATTATCACCCATCTCAAACATCCTTGATTTAAACAAGGTAGCTATATTTATCCCTTCTCCCATATTCTTTATCTTATTCTCAACTACTTGTACCCTTCTTTCTACTTTTTTGACTTCTCCCTTAACTGTTTCTACAGTCTGTTTATTTTCACTGACTGTTACCTCTAAGTTATACATCTTTTCTATAGTTTCTTGGATTTTATTTCCCATTTCCTCATTCTTTCTTGTAATTCCTTCATTTATTTCCTCTATCCTCTTATTCATGATTTCCCAAAGATTCTTAATTTCTTGTTTATCCTCCTCTCTTTCTTTCTTTCTTTCTACTTTTTCCTCCTCTCTTTCTTTCTTTCTTTGTTCCTCTATCATTTTTACTAATTCTTCTTGTTCCTTTATTCTCCCTTGTTTCTGTTCCTCCATCTCTTTTAATCTTTCCTGTTTTTGTTCCTCCATCTCTTTTAATCTCTCTTTTTGTTCCTCCTTCTCTTTTAATCTCTCCTGTTTTTGTTCCTCCATCATTTTTTTAAAAAACTCCATCATTTCAGATGGTTCTGTGTCTTTTCTCTGTCTTGTCGCCATCTTAAAGTCTCGTATTTAACTATCCTTTTATTCCCTTACTAACTTCTCCTACTTCTATATTTTTACTATATACTGAGTATTTAATTAAATATTCATTTAGAATTGTGCTCGATGTGATCCGGTTCAGTGTTCCCTTGACCTTGTCTATCTAACGCCTATGTATTCTATTTACTTTCATTAATAACTAACATTATTATTTATACTATGCCCTACCGACGCCTACTGAATTTTATTTTACTTAATTATTTCCTTTTAATTATTATTATTTATTCTAAGTTCTTTTTAATTTCATTTTTATTATAATTAACTCTTATTTAATTTAAAGAACTTCTTTGGTTTTCATTTTATGATTCCTATTATTTTTTACAATTTTAATTGAATTCTATTTAATTAATTTTGTTTCACTAGGCTCCTTAGTCGATTTAAATCTGTCTCTATTTGATGTTGACCCGATGTTACAATGTAAGCATCGAGCCTCAAACGTTGGGCGCCATACTTTTCTTACCGACTTACTTTTTATAACCTTTGCCGTTGTTTATTTCTCTTCCTCAATTGCTAAGTCAGTAAGAAAGTAATGGTTTATCCATTGACTACGAACCTAATTTCATAGACCTGTGCCTCAAGGAATAAACCTCTCAGAGGAACCAACCCCTGAATTTTTGATAAAACCAATTAGCCTCCGATAAGCCCTGTTCAAGCTCCTTTTCGGGTAGTGGAATCTTTGAGAGACACTTGTGATTTAAAGACTATACCTGGATACCTAGTGAACTTATCTTATCTAGAATGAAAACACAGCTAATTGGAAAATATACATTTTTATTTATTTGTTCCAAGGTTCAAATTAATTATTATTGTTTTTATTTAATTTCACAGGATTTTCTTGACTAATTATTTTTTCAAAATTTCATACAACTTGCCATTTAACTAAACATTATTATCTCCTTCTGTTTTTAAATTTTCTTATTATCATTAATTTTACATATAATTTAAATTATCAAAGTTACCATAATTAATTTTGTATATAATTTTGATTAGTAGAGTTAAATTTAACATATTTTAAAATCTGATTCTTTTTCAAACACTTAATATTACTATGTAATGCCTTTAGGCTAGGCCTTGAACAATTAACTTCTTTGGAAGTTATTCATTAGAAATTCACTTAGAAAAAGCCATATAAGATATACATCTTTATACTTAATCCATACATTCCCACAGCGATGGGAATGGAAAGTCAATTTTGAATCTTTATTACTTAAATTTGGGTAACCTAAGAGAGTTGACTAATCAGTCCCTTAGGTTATTCCCATCTTATTTAATTTTGAAATTAAGTTAATATAATTTGAAGTAAAATGTTATTTAAAAAAGAATAATTAAATTGATTATATAACCTTGTACTGTAGAAATCTTTTTATCTTCATTAATGTTGTCATCTGTCGGTCCTGTTACAGCTTCAAGGGTCTTGGTAGGTAGGCGTCTCTCCATAATTTCGGTCAATCTTCTTATTTTCTTTAATTTTGCATTTTGATGGTCGAAATTTTGTTCGCCCTTGCTCATATATATCTTCCTTCCCCTGATCACATCGTAGCACTTTTTACTCTGTTTTTAGCACATTTTTTCTTGTCTTGATCGCATGGTACAACAACACGTCTGCTCGCTTTGAGAGCCTAATGCATTCTGATTCTGGATAGCGTGCCTTTTTTGTGAGGCCCCTTTCTCCAATTTCAAACTTCCCACGTCCCAGTATCCATTTTTCAACTTTTGACCAATCAGAAAGCCGTTGCCATGGCAATTGACTTTGTTTGTTCGGAAATTCTGAACTAAGATTAGTTTCCCTTTTTATAAAAGGCGTTTCTGTATTCTGATGTGTCCTTTGCATTTTTACCTTTTATTTAATAACGTATTTGACTTTATTTCTTCTCATTTAATTTAATTAACTTTTTAACATTCTTAATCCAAAGTTCGACTGTAGCGCTTTCGTTTCGTAGTGACAAGATTTATAATCAATGCCCTGAGCGGATTTTTCCGAAATCAAATATGACTTCTTCCATTATAACCTAATTTCTTAGGCTATTACACTTTAACATTTAATCTTTACTTTTACATAAATACTATTTTCCCTAGCTAGGCCTAATTTACTTTCCTCACATCTTAATTTACATTCTTTATTCCTGATTATTTTTAAGTACAATTATTTTAATAGCCGGCATCTAGGCCTAGTTTGTTATACTACACAATTACCGTCTTTTTTTGTTTACATAATTTAGGCTATCCACTTTGAAGTGATAATTTTTCTTATTGCTTATAATTTATGTTTTTTAAGTCTAAAGTTATTTCTAATTTTCTTCATTTTACTATTATTTACCCTAGTTTTAATATTATTATTATTATAATGTTTTAAAATTTTTATATATAAATTTAGTCAATTATTTAACCCGGTTAGGTTTGATTCTGGTATTCTGTACAATTACCCAGATTCTTTGCATCGGACATTCTGGCCGCTGCAAGTTGGAACAATCGCTACAAGTTAATTTGTAAATACCTGATAGTTTGTATTTGTCGGTTTGTTTTTGAAAGGGTTGTATGTGTTGTCTTAAAGTGTTGTTTGTTTTGTAGGATATTTGGTAATGCAGCTTTTTGAAGCTAATTAGTGTGTCTTTTTGCTGTGGTAGGTGAGAGATATGTACTTGTTGTTTTTTGTGTGGTTTGTCTGCGTGGCCGTTTGATGGTGTTTATGTTCAATTTTCATGAGTATGTTGTCTATGAGTGTGTGTTGGTAGCCTAATTTAAATGTTCTACAAACATTAAAACAAAGTAAAAAACTAACAACCTTAGAAAAATATGAAATCTACAAACACTAAGCAACAGATAAAGAAAACGTATTAAATGATCACACACACTTTGAAGCCAATAGCCTTTTCTATTATATGACACACAACTCAAACAACCACCCCATTCCACAGTCATAAATCCATTCCCATTAGAGCCTTTACACACAACCGATGCCGCTAGTAGAGGGTTAGCTTCGTAAAAGGAACGAATGTTTTGAAACGCGTCAGGAAGTAAGCAATTACGTATTCACTTAGTTAATTATTTTTAAAATGAGTTTAATCAGTGAATCCAAGATGAATACATCAAGCAACTTCTACAGTGTGTTGTTGGTTTTAGTGTAAGGCATCGGTAAGTAAAAGCTCATACCCAGTAAGGGACTGCCTACATACAGCTTCGTATAATTATTTTAGTGCCTTTTAATATTTCATGTCTATGTTGTTAAGTTGTTTTGTATATATCTAAGTTGTGCAGTTTTTTCCACGTGTATAACGTATTTCAAATCTACAGTGTTTTGTTTGTTTTAGTGTAAGGCATCGTGACTAACTAAAAACAGTTTTGTATAATTATTTTAGTGCCTTTTCATGTCTATGTTTTTCATGATTTCATGTATTTCATGTCTATGTTGTTAAGTTGTTTTGTATATATCTAAGTTGTGCAGTTTTTTCCACGTGTATAACGTATTTCAAATCTACAGTGTTTTGTTTGTTTTAGTGTAAGGCATCGTGACTAACTGAAAACAGTTTTGTATAATTATTTTAGTGCCTTTTCATGTCTATGTTTTTCATGATTTCATGTATTTCATGTCTATGTTGTTAAGTTGTCTTGTATATATCTAAGTTGTGCAGTTTTTTCCACGTGTATAACGTATTTCAAATCTACAGTGTTTTGTTTGTTTTAGTGTAAGGCATCGTGACTAACTGAAAACAGTTTTGTATAATTATTTTAGTGCCTTTTCATGTCTATGTTTTTCATGATTTCATGTATTTCATGTCTATGTTGTTAAGTTGCTGTGTATATATCTAACCTATACAGTTTGTTTCACGTGTAAAACGAATTTTAAATCTACAGTGTTTTGTTGGTTTTAGTGTAAGGCATCGTGACTAACTAAAAACAGTTTTGTATAGTTATTTTAGTGCCTTTTCATGTCTAAATATTTCATGATTTCATGTATTTCATGTCTACGTTGTTAAGTTGCTGTGTATATATCTAACCTATACAGTTTGTTTCACGTGTAAAACGAATTTTAAATCTACAGTGCTTTGTTGGTTTTAGTGTAAGGCATCGTGACTAACTAAAAACAGTTTTGTATAGTTATTTTAGTGCCTTTTCATGTCTAAGTATTTCATGATTTCATGTATTTCATGTCTACGTTGTTAAGTTGCTGTGTATATATCTAAACTATACAGTTTGTTTCACGTGTAAAACGAATTTTAAATCTACAGTGTTTTGTTGGTTTTAGTGTAAGGCATCGTGACTAACTAAAAACAGTTTTGTATAGTTATTTTAGTGCCTTTTCATGTCTAAATATTTCATGATTTCATGTATTTCATGTCTACGTTGTTAAGTTGCTGTGTATATATCTAACCTATACAGTTTGTTTCACGTGTAAAACGAATTTTAAATCTACAGTGTTTTGTTGGTTTTAGTGTAAGGCATCGTGACTAACTAAAAACAGTTTTGTATAGTTATTTTAGTGCCTTTTCATGTCTAAATATTTCATGATTTCATGTATTTCATGTCTACGTTGTTAAGTTGCTGTGTATATATCTAACCTATACAGTTTGTTTCACGTGTAAAACGAATTTTAAATCTACAGTGTTTTGTTGGTTTTAGTGTAAGGCATCGTGACTAACTAAAAACAGTTTTGTATAGTTATTTTAGTGCCTTTTCATGTCTAAATATTTCATGATTTCATGTATTTCATGTCTACGTTGTTAAGTTGCTGTGTATATATCTAACCTATACAGTTTGTTTCACGTGTAAAACGAATTTTAAATCTACAGTGTTTTGTTGGTTTTAGTGTAAGGCATCGTGACTAACTAAAAACAGTTTTGTATAGTTATTTTAGTGCCTTTTCATGTCTAAATATTTCATGATTTCATGTATTTCATGTCTACGTTGTTAAGTTGCTGTGTATATATCTAACCTATACAGTTTGTTTCACGTGTAAAACGAATTTTAAATCTACAGTGTTTTGTTGGTTTTAGTGTAAGGCATCGTGACTAACTAAAAACAGTTTTGTATAGTTATTTTAGTGCCTTTTCATGTCTAAGTATTTCATGATTTCATGTATTTCATGTCTACGTTGTTAAGTTGCTGTGTATATATCTAACATATACAGTTTGTTTCACGTGTAAAACGAATTTTAAATCTACAGTGTTTTGTTGGTTTTAGTGTAAGGCATCGTGACTAACTAAAAACAGTTTTGTATAGTTATTTTAGTGCCTTTTCATGTCTAAGTATTTCATGATTTCATGTATTTCATGTCTACGTTGTTAAGTTGCTGTGTATATATCTAACCTATACAGTTTGTTTCACGTGTAAAACGAATTTTAAATCTACAGTGTTTTGTTGGTTTTAGTGTAAGGCATCGTGACTAACTAAAAACAGTTTTGTATAGTTATTTTAGTGCCTTTTCATGTCTAAGTATTTCATGATTTCATGTATTTCATGTCTACGTTGTTAAGTTGCTGTGTATATATCTAACCTATACAGTTTGTTTCACGTGTAAAACGAATTTTAAATCTACAGTGTTTTGTTGGTTTTAGTGTAAGGCATCGTGACTAACTAAAAACAGTTTTGTATAGTTATTTTAGTGCCTTTTCATGTCTAAATATTTCATGATTTCATGTATTTCATGTCTACGTTGTTAAGTTGCTGTGTATATATCTAACCTATTCAGTTTGTTTCACTTGTAAAACGAATTTTAAATCTACAGTGTTTTGTTGGTTTTAGTGTAAGGCATCGTGACTAACTAAAAACAGTTTTGTATAGTTATTTTAGTGCCTTTTCATGTCTAAATATTTCATGATTTCATGTATTTCATGTCTACGTTGTTAAGTTGCTGTGTATATATCTAACCTATACAGTTTGTTTCACGTGTAAAACGAATTTTAAATCTACAGTGTTTTGTTGGTTTTAGTGTAAGGCATCGTGACTAACTAAAAACAGCTTTGTATAGTTATTTTAGTGCCTTTTCATGTCTAAGTATTTCATGATTTCATGTATTTCATGTCTACGTTGTTAAGTTGCTGTGTATATATCTAACCTATACAGTTTGTTTCACGTGTAAAACGAATTTGAAATCTACAGTGTTTTGTTGGTTTTAGTGTAAGGCATCGTGACTAACTAAAAACAGTTTTGTATAGTTATTTTAGTGCCTTTTCATGTCTAAATATTTCATGATTTCATGTATTTCATGTCTACGTTGTTAAGTTGCTGTGTATATATCTAACCTATACAGTTTGTTTCACGTGTAAAACGAATTTTAGATCTACAGTGTTTTGTTGGTTCTAGTGTAAGGCATCGTGACTAACTAAAAACAGTTTTGTGTAAATATTTTAGTGCCTTTTCATGTCTATGTTTTTCATGATTTCATGTCTACGTTGTTAAGTTGCTGTGTATATATCTAACCTATACAGTTTGTTTCACGTGTAAAACGAATTTGAAATCTACAGTGTTTTGTTGGTTTTAGTGTAAGGCATCGTGACTAACTAAAAACAGTTTTGTATAGTTATTTTAGTGCCTTTTCATGTCTAAGTATTTCATGATTTCATGTATTTCATGTCTACGTTGTTAAGTTGCTGTGTATATATCTAACCTATACAGTTTGTTTCACGTGTAAAACGAATTTGAAATCTACAGTGTTTTGTTGGTTTTAGTGTAAGGCATCGTGACTAACTAAAAACAGTTTTGTATAATTATTTTAGTGCCTTTTCATGTCCATGTTTTTCATGATTTCATGTATTTCATGTCTATGTTGTTAAGTTGTCTTGTATATATCTAAGTTGTGCAGTTTTTTCCACGTGTATAACGTATTTCAAATCTACAGTGTTTTGTTTGTTTTAGTGTAAGGCATCGTGACTAACTGAAAACAGTTTTGTATAATTATTTTAGTGCCTTTTCATGTCTATGTTTTTCATGATTTCATGTATTTCATGTCTATGTTGTTAAGTTGCTGTGTATATATCTAACCTATACAGTTTGTTTCACGTGTAAAACGAATTTTAGATCTACAGTGTTTTGTTGGTTTTAGTGTAAGGCATCGTGACTAACTAAAAACAGTTTTGTATAAATATTTTAGTGCCTTTTCATGTCTATGTTTTTCATGATTTCATGTCTACGTTGTTATGTTGCTGTGTATATATCTAACCTATACAGTTTGTTTCACGTGTAAAACGAATTTTAAATCTACAGTGTTTTGTTGGTTTTAGTGTAAGGCATCGTGACTAACTAAAAACAGTTTTGTATAATTATTTTAGTGCCTTTTCATGTCTATGTATTTCATGATTTCATTTATTTCATGTCTACGTTGTTACGTTGCTGTGTATATATCTAACCTATACAGTTTGTTTCACGTGTAAAACGAATTTTAAATCTACAGTGTTTTGTTGGTTTTAGTGTAAGGCATCGTGACTAACTAAAAACAGTTTTGTATAGTTATTTTAGTGCCTTTTCATTTCTAAGTATTTCATGATTTCATGTATTTCATGTCTACGTTGTTAAGTTGCTGTGTATATATCTAAACTATACAGTTTGTTTCACGTGTAAAACGAATTTTAAATCTACAGTGTTTTGTTGGTTTTAGTGTAAGGCATCGTGACTAAATAAAAACAGTTTTGTATAGTTATTTTAGTGCCTTTTCATGTCTTAATATTTCATGATTTCATGTATTTCATGTCTACGTTGTTAAGTTGCTGTGTATATATCTAACCTATACAGTTTGTTTCACGTGTAAAACGAATTTTAAATCTACAGTGTTTTGTTGGTTTTAGTGTAAGGCATCGTGACTAACTAAAAACAGTTTTGTATAGTTATTTTAGTGCCTTTTCATGTCTAAGTATTTCATGATTTCATGTATTTCATGTCTACGTTGTTAAGTTGCTGTGTATATATCTAACCTATACAGTTTGTTTCACGTGTAAAACGAATTTTAAATCTACAGTGTTTTGTTGGTTTTAGTGTAAGGCATCGTGACTAACTAAAAACAGTTTTGTATAGTTATTTTAGTGCCTTTTCATGTCTAAGTATTTCATGATTTCATGTATTTCATGTCTACGTTGTTAAGTTGCTGTGTATATATCTAACCTATACAGTTTGTTTCACGTGTAAAACGAATTTTAAATCTACAGTGTTTTGTTGGTTTTAGTGTAAGGCATCGTGACTAACTAAAAACAGTTTTGTATAGTTATTTTAGTGCCTTTTCATGTCTAAATATTTCATGATTTCATGTATTTCATGTCTACGTTGTTAAGTTGCTGTGTATATATCTAACCTATACAGTTTGTTTCACTTGTAAAACGAATTTTAAATCTACAGTGTTTTGTTGGTTTTAGTGTAAGGCATCGTGACTAACTAAAAACAGTTTTGTATAGTTATTTTAGTGCCTTTTCATGTCTAAATATTTCATGATTTCATGTATTTCATGTCTACGTTGTTAGGTTGCTGTGTATATATCTAACCTATACAGTTTGTTTCACGTGTAAAACGAATTTTAAATCTACAGTGTTTTGTTGGTTTTAGTGTAAGGCATTGTGACTAACTAAAAACAGTTTTGTATAGTTATTTTAGTGCCTTTTCATGTCTAAGTATTTCATGATTTCATGTATTTCATGTCTACGTTGTTAAGTTGCTGTGTATATATCTAACCTATACAGTTTGTTTCACGTGTAAAACGAATTTTAAATCTACAGTGTTTTGTTGGTTTTAGTGTAAGGCATCGTGACTAACTAAAAACAGTTTTGTATAGTTATTTTAGTGCCTTTTCATGTCTAAGTATTTCATGATTTCATGTATTTCATGTCTACGTTGTTAAGTTGCTGTGTATATATCTAACCTATACAGTTTGTTTCACGTGTAAAACGAATTTTAAATCTACAGTGTTTTGTTGGTTTTAGTGTAAGGCATCGTGACTAACTAAAAACAGTTTTGTATAGTTATTTTAGTGCCTTTTCATGTCTAAATATTTCATGATTTCATGTATTTCATGTCTACGTTGTTAAGTTGCTGTGTATATATCTAACCTATACAGTTTGTTTCACGTGTAAAACGAATTTGAAATCTACAGTGTTTTGTTGGTTTTAGTGTAAGGCATCGTGACTAACTAAAAACAGTTTTGTATAGTTATTTTAGTGCCTTTTCATGTCTAAATATTTCATGATTTCATGTATTTCATGTCTACGTTGTTAAGTTGCTGTGTATATATCTCACCTATACAGTTTGTTTCACGTGTAAAACGAATTTTAAATCTACAGTGTTTTGTTGGTTTTAGTGTAAGGCATCGTGACTAACTAAAAACAGTTTTGTATAGTTATTTTAGTGCCTTTTCATGTCTAAGTATTTCATGATTTCATGTATTTCATGTCTACGTTGTTAAGTTGCTGTGTATATATCTAACCTATACAGTTTGTTTCACGTGTAAAACGAATTTTAAATCTACAGTGTTTTGTTGGTTTTAGTGTAAGGCATCGTGACTAACTAAAAACAGTTTTGTATAGTTATTTTAGTGCCTTTTCATGTCTAAATATTTCATGATTTCATGTATTTCATGTCTACGTTGTTAAGTTGCTGTGTATATATCTAACCTATACAGTTTGTTTCACGTGTAAAACGAATTTTAAATCTACAGTGTTTTGTTGGTTTTAGTGTAAGGCATCGTGACTAACTAAAAACAGTTTTGTATAGTTATTTTAGTGCCTTTTCATGTCTAAATATTTCATGATTTCATGTATTTCATGTCTACGTTGTTAAGTTGCTGTGTATATATCTAACCTATACAGTTTGTTTCACGTGTAAAACGAATTTTAAATCTACAGTGTTTTGTTGGTTTTAGTGTAAGGCATCGTGACTAACTAAAAACAGTTTTGTATAGTTATTTTAGTGCCTTTTCATGTCTACGTATTTCATGATTTCATGTATTTCATGTCTACGTTGTTAACTTGCTGTGTATATATCTAACCTATACAGTTTGCTTCACGTGTAAAACGAATTTTAGATCTACAGTGTTTTGTTGGTTTTAGTGTAAGGCATCGTGACTAACTAAAAACAGTTTTGTATAGTTATTTTAGTGCCTTTTCATGTCTAAATATTTCATGATTTCATGTATTTCATGTCTACGTTGTTAAGTTGCTGTGTATATATCTAACCTATACAGTTTGTTTTACGTGTAAAACGAATTTTAAATCTACAGTGTTTTGTTGGTTTTAGTGTAAGGCATCGTGACTAACTAAAAACAGTTTTGTATAAATATTTTAGTGCCTTTTCATGTCTAAGTATTTCATGATTTCATGTATTTCATGTCTACGTTGTTAAGTTGCTGTGTATATATCTAACCTATACAGTTTGTTTCACGTGTAAAACGAATTTTAAATCTACAGTGTTTTGTTGGTTTTAGTGTAAGGCATCGTGACTAACTAAAAACAGTTTTGTATAGTTATTTTAGTGCCTTTTCATGTCTAAGTATTTCATGATTTCATGTATTTCATGTCTACGTTGTTAAGTTGCTGTGTATATATCTAACCTATACAGTTTGTTTCACGTGTAAAACGAATTTTAAATCTACAGTGTTTTGTTGGTTTTAGTGTAAGGCATCGTGACTAACTAAAAACAGTTTTGTATAGTTATTTTAGTGCCTTTTCATGTCTAAGTATTTCATGATTTCATGTATTTCATGTCTACGTTGTTAAGTTGCTGTGTATATATCTAACCTATACAGTTTGTTTCACGTGTAAAACGAATTTTAAATCTACAGTGTTTTGTTGGTTTTAGTGTAAGGCATCGTGACTAACTAAAAACAGTTTTGTATAGTTATTTTAGTGTCTTTTCATGTCTAAGTATTTCATGATTTCATGTATTTCATGTCTACGTTGTTAAGTTGCTGTGTATATATCTAACCTATACAGTTTGTTTCACGTGTAAAACGAATTTTAAATCTACAGTGTTTTGTTGGTTTTAGTGTAAGGCATCGTGACTAACTAAAAACAGTTTTGTATAGTTATTTTAGTGCCTTTTCATGTCTAAGTATTTCATGATTTCATGTATTTCATGTCTACGTTGTTAAGTTGCTGTGTATATATCTAACCTATACAGTTTGTTTCACGTGTAAAACGAATTTTAAATCTACAGTGTTTTGTTGGTTTTAGTGTAAGGCATCGTGACTAACTAAAAACAGTTTTGTATAGTTATTTTAGTGCCTTTTCATGTCTAAGTATTTCATGATTTCATGTATTTCATGTCTACGTTGTTAAGTTGCTGTGTATATATCTAACCTATACAGTTTGTTTCACGTGTAAAACGAATTTTAAATCTACAGTGTTTTGTTGGTTTTAGTGTAAGGCATCGTGACTAACTAAAAACAGTTTTGTATAGTTATTTTAGTGCCTTTTCATGTCTAAGTATTTCATGATTTCATGTATTTCATGTCTACGTTGTTAAGTTGCTGTGTATATATCTAACCTATACAGTTTGTTTCACGTGTAAAACGAATTTTAAATCTACAGTGTTTTGTTGGTTTTAGTGTAAGGCATCGTGACTAACTAAAAACAGTTTTGTATAATTATTTTAGTGCCTTTTCATGTCTATGTATCTCATGATTTCATGTCTACGTTGTTAAGTTGTTGTGTATATATCTAACCTATACAGTTTGTTTCACGTGTAAAACGAATTTTAAATCTACAGTGTTTTGTTGGTTTTAGTGTAAGGCATCGTGACTAACTAAAAACAGTTTTGTATAGTTATTTTAGTGCCTTTTCATGTCTAAGTATTTCATGATTTCATGTATTTCATGTCTACGTTGTTAAGTTGCTGTGTATATATCTAACCTATACAGTTTGTTTCACGTGTAAAACGAATTTTAAATCTACAGTGTTTTGTTGGTTTTAGTGTAAGGCATCGTGACTAACTAAAAACAGTTTTGTATAATTATTTTAGTGCCTTTTCATGTCTAAATATTTCATGATTTCATGTATTTCATGTCTACGTTGTTAAGTTGCTGTGTATATATCTAACCTATACAGTTTGTTTCACGTGTAAAACGAATTTTAAATCTACAGTGTTTTGTTGGTTTTAGTGTAAGGCATCGTGACTAACTAAAAACAGTTTTGTATAGTTATTTTAGTGCCTTTTCATGTCTAAGTATTTCATGATTTCATGTATTTCATGTCTACGTTGTTAAGTTGCTGTGTATATATCTAACCTATACAGTTTGTTTCACGTGTAAAACGAATTTTAAATCTACAGTGTTTTGTTGGTTTTAGTGTAAGGCATCGTGACTAACTAAAAACAGTTTTGTATAGTTATTTTAGTGCCTTTTCATGTCTAAGTATTTCATGATTTCATGTATTTCATGTCTATGTTGTTACGTTGCTGTGTATATATCTAACCTATACAGTTTGTTTCACGTGTAAAACGAATTTTAAATCTACAGTGTTTTGTTGGTTTTAGTGTAAGGCATCGTGACTAACTAAAAACAGTTTTGTATAGTTATTTTAGTGCCTGTTCATGTCTAAGTATTTCATGATTTCATGAATTTCATGTCTACGTTGTTTAGTTGCTGTGTATATATCTATCCTATACAGTTTGTTTCACGTGTAAAACGAATTTTAAATCTACAGTGTTTTGTTGGTTTTAGTGTAAGGCATCGTGACTAACTAAAAACAGTTTTGTATAGTTATTTTAGTGCCTTTTCATGTCTAAATATTTCATGATTTCATGTATTTCATGTCTACGTTGTTAAGTTGCTGTGTATATATCTAACCTATACAGTTTGTTTCACGTGTAAAACGAATTTTAAATCTACAGTGTTTTGTTGGTTTTAGTGTAAGGCATCGTGACTAACTAAAAACAGTTTTGTATAGTTATTTTAGTGCCTTTTCATGTCTAAGTATTTCATGATTTCATGTATTTCATGTCTACGTTGTTAAGTTGCTGTGTATATATCTAACCTATACAGTTTGTTTCACGTG
The DNA here is from genome assembly GCA_036971475.1 of Prosapia bicincta. Taxonomy (NCBI): domain Eukaryota; kingdom Metazoa; phylum Arthropoda; class Insecta; order Hemiptera; family Cercopidae; genus Prosapia; species Prosapia bicincta. The sequence goes on from JBAIZL010000001.1 coordinate 71,704,981, forward strand.
TAAAACGAATTTTAAATCTACAGTGTTTTGTTGGTTTTAGTGTAAGGCATCGTGACTAACTAAAAACAGTTTTGTATAGTTATTTTAGTGCCTTTTCATGTCTAAATATTTCATGATTTCATGTATTTCATGTCTACGTTGTTAAGTTGCTGTGTATATATCTAACCTATACAGTTTGTTTCACGTGTAAAACGAATTTTAAATCTACAGTGTTTTGTTGGTTTTAGTGTAAGGCATCGTGACTAACTAAAAACAGTTTTGTATAGTTATTTTAGTGCCTTTTCATGTCTAAGTATTTCATGATTTCATGTCTACGTTGTTAAGTTGCTGTGTATATATCTAACCTATACAGTTTGTTTCACGTGTAAAACGAATTTTAAATCTACAGTGTTTTGTTGGTTTTAGTGTAAGGCATCGTGACTAACTAAAAACAGTTTTGTATAGTTATTTTAGTGCCTTTTCATGTCTAAGTATTTCATGATTTCATGTCTACGTTGTTAAGTTGCTGTGTATATATCTAACCTATACAGTTTGTTTCACGTGTAAAACGAATTTTAAATCTACAGTGTTTTGTTGGTTTTAGTGTAAGGCATCGTGACTAACTAAAAACAGTTTTGTATAGTTATTTTAGTGCCTTTTCATGTCTAAGTATTTCATGATTTCATGTCTACGTTGTTAAGTTGCTGTGTATATATCTAACCTATACAATTTGTTTCACGTGTAAAACGAATTTTAAATCTACAGTGTTTTGTTGGTTTTAGTGTAAGGCATCGTGACTAACTAAAAACAGTTTTGTATAGTTATTTTAGTGCCTTTTCATGTCTAAGTATTTCATGATTTCATGTATTTCATGTCTACGTTGTTAAGTTGCTGTGTATATATCTAACCTATACAGTTTGTTTCACGTGTAAAACGAATTTTAAATCTACAGTGTTTTGTTGGTTTTAGTGTAAGGCATCGTGACTAACTAAAAACAGTTTTGTATAGTTATTTTAGTGCCTTTTCATGTCTAAGTATTTCATGATTTCATGTCTACGTTGTTAAGTTGCTGTAAATATATCTAACCTATACAGTTTGTTTCACGTGTAAAACGAATTTTAAATCTACAGTTTTTTGTTGGTTTTAGTGTAAGGCATCGTGACTAACTAAAAACAGTTTTGTATAGTTATTTTAGTGCCTTTTCATGTCTAAATATTTCATGATTTCATGTATTTCATGTCTACGTTGTTAAGTTGCTGTGTATATATCTAACCTATACAGTTTGTTTCACGTGTAAAACGAATTTTAAATCTACAGTGTTTTGTTGGTTTTAGTGTAAGGCATCGTGACTAACTAAAAACAGTTTTGTATAGTTATTTTAGTGCCTTTTCATGTCTAAATATTTCATGATTTCATGTATTTCATGTCTACGTTGTTAAGTTGCTGTGTATATATCTAACCTATACAGTTTGTTTCACGTGTAAAACGAATTTTAAATCTACAGTGTTTTGTTGGTTTTAGTGTAAGGCATCGTGACTAACTAAAAACAGTTTTGTATAGTTATTTTAGTGCCTTTTCATGTCTAAGTATTTCATGATTTCATGTATTTCATGTCTACGTTGTTAAGTTGCTGTGTATATATCTAACCTATACAGTTTGTTTCACGTGTAAAACGAATTTTAAATCTACAGTGTTTTGTTGGTTTTAGTGTAAGGCATCGTGACTAACTAAAAACAGTTTTGTATAGTTATTTTAGTGCCTTTTCATGTCTAACTATTTCATGATTTCATGTATTTCATGTCTACGTTGTTAAGTTGCTGTGTATATATCTAACCTATACAGTTTGTTTCACGTGTAAAACGAATTTTAAATCTACAGTGTTTTGTTGGTTTTAGTGTAAGGTATCGTGACTAACTAAAAACAGTTTTGTATAGTTATTTTAGTGCCTTTTCATGTCTAAATATTTCATGATTTCATGTATTTCATGTCTACGTTGTTAAGTTGCTGTGTATATATCTAACCTATACAGTTTGTTTCACGTGTAAAACGAATTTTAAATCTACAGTGTTTTGTTGGTTTTAGTGTAAGGCATCGTGACTAACTAAAGACAGTTTTGTATAGTTATTTTAGTGCCTTTTCATGTCTAAGTATTTCATGATTTCATGTATTTCATGTCTACGTTGTTAAGTTGCTGTGTATATATCTAACCTATACAGTTTGTTTCACGTGTAAAACGAATTTTAAATCTACAGTGTTTTGTTGGTTTTAGTGTAAGGCATCGTGACTAACTAAAAACAGTTTTGTATAGTTATTTTAGTGCCTTTTCATGTTTAAATATTTCATGATTTCATGTATTTCATGTCTACGTTGTTAAGTTGCTGTGTATATATCTAACCTATACAGTTTGTTTCACGTGTAAAACGAATTTTAAATCTACAGTGTTTTGTTGGTTTTAGTGTAAGGCATCGTGACTAACTAAAAACAGTTTTGTATAGTTATTTTAGTTCCTTTTCATGTCTAAATATTTCATGCTTTCATGTATTTCATGTCTACGTTGTTAAGTTGCTGTGTATATATCTAACCTATACAGTTTGTTTCACGTGTAAAACGAATTTTAAATCTACAGTGTTTTGTTGGTTTTAGTGTAAGGCATCGTGACTAACTAAAAACAGTTTTGTATAGTTATTTTAGTGCCTTTTCATGTCTAAGTATTTCATGATTTCATGTATTTCATGTCTACGTTGTTAAGTTGCTGTGTATATATCTAACCTATACAGTTTGTTTCACGTGTAAAACGAATTTTAAATCTACAGTGTTTTGTTGGTTTTAGTGTAAGGCACCGTGACTAACTAAAAACAGTTTTGTATAATTATTTTAGTGCCTTTTCATGTCTATGTATCTCATGATTTCATGTCTACGTTGTTAAGTTGCTGTGTATATATCTAACCTATACAGTTTGTTTCACGTGTAAAACGAATTTTAAATCTACAGTGTTTTGTTGGTTTTAGTGTAAGGCATCGTGACTAACTAAAAACAGTTTTGTATAGTTATTTTAGTGCCTTTTCATGTCTAAGTATTTCATGATTTCATGTATTTCATGTCTATGTTGTTACGTTGCTGTGTATATATCTAACCTATACAGTTTGTTTCACGTGTAAAACGAATTTTAAATCTACAGTGTTTTGTTGGTTTTAGTGTAAGGCATCGTGACTAACTAAAAACAGTTTTGTATAGTTATTTTAGTGCCTGTTCATGTCTAAGTATTTCATGATTTCATGTATTTCATGTCTACGTTGTTAAGTTGCTGTGTATATATCTAACCTATACAGTTTGTTTCACGTGTAAAACGAATTTTAAATCTACAGTGTTTTGTTGGTTTTAGTGTAAGGCATCGTGACTAACTAAAAACAGTTTTGTATAGTTATTTTAGTGCCTTTTCATGTCTAAATATTTCATGATTTCATGTATTTCATGTCTACGTTGTTAAGTTGCTGTGTATATATCTAACCTATACAGTTTGTTTCACGTGTAAAACGAATTTTAAATCTACAGTGTTTTGTTGGTTTTAGTGTAAGGCATCGTGACTAACTAAAAACAGTTTTGTATAGTTATTTTAGTGCCTTTTCATGTCTAAGTATTTCATGATTTCATGTATTTCATGTCTACGTTGTTAAGTTGCTGTGTATATATCTAACCTATACAGTTTGTTTCACGTGTAAAACGAATTTTAAATCTACAGTGTTTTGTTGGTTTTAGTGTAAGGCATCGTGACTAACTAAAAACAGTTTTGTATAGTTATTTTAGTGCCTTTTCATGTCTAAGTATTTCATGATTTCATGTATTTCATGTCTACGTTGTTAAGTTGCAGTGTATATATCTAACCTATACAGTTTGCTTCACGTGTAAAACGAATTTTAGATCTACAGTGTTTTGTTGGTTTTAGTGTAAGGCATCGTGACTAACTATAAACAGTTTTGTATAGTTATTTTAGTGCCTTTTCATGTCTAAATATTTCATGATTTCATGTATTTCATGTCTACGTTGTTAAGTTGCTGTGTATATATCTAACCTATACAGTTTGTTTCACGTGTAAAACGAATTTTAAATCTACAGTGTTTTGTTGGTTTTAGTGTAAGGCATCGTGACTAACTAAAAACAGTTTTGTATAGTTATTTTAGTGCCTTTTCATGTCTAAGTATTTCATGATTTCATGTATTTCATGTCTACGTTGTTAAGTTGCTGTGTATATATCTAACCTATACAGTTTGTTTCACGTGTAAAACGAATTTTAAATCTACAGTGTTTTGTTGGTTTTAGTGTAAGGCATCGTGACTAACTAAAAACAGTTTTGTATAGTTATTTTAGTGCCTTTTCATGTCTAAGTATTTCATGATTTCATGTATTTCATGTCTACGTTGTTAAGTTGCTGTGTATATATCTAACCTATACAGTTTGTTTCACGTGTAAAACGAATTTTAAATCTACAGTGTTTTGTTGGTTTTAGTGTAAGGCATCGTGACTAACTAAAAACAGTTTTGTATAGTTATTTTAGTGCCTTTTCATGTCTAAGTATTTCATGATTTCATGTATTTCATGTCTACGTTGTTAAGTTGCTGTGTATATATCTAACCTATACAGTTTGTTTCACGTGTAAAACGAATTTTAAATCTACAGTGTTTTGTTGGTTTTAGTGTAAGGCATCGTGACTAACTAAAAACAGTTTTGTATAATTATTTTAGTGCCTTTTCATGTCTATGTATCTCATGATTTCATGTCTACGTTGTTAAGTTGCTGTGTATATATCTAACCTATACAGTTTGTTTCACGTGTAAAACGAATTTTAAATCTACAGTGTTTTGTTGGTTTTAGTGTAAGGCATCGTGACTAACTAAAAACAGTTTTGTATAGTTATTTTAGTGCCTTTTCATGTCTAAGTATTTCATGATTTCATGTATTTCATGTCTACGTTGTTAAGTTGCTGTGTATATATCTAACCTATACAGTTTGTTTCACGTGTAAAACGAATTTTAAATCTACAGTGTTTTGTTGGTTTTAGTGTAAGGCACCGTGACTAACTAAAAACAGTTTTGTATAATTATTTTAGTGCCTTTTCATGTCTATGTATCTCATGATTTCATGTCTACGTTGTTAAGTTGCTGTGTATATATCTAACCTATACAGTTTGTTTCACGTGTAAAACGAATTTTAAATCTACAGTGTTTTGTTGGTTTTAGTGTAAGGCATCGTGACTAACTAAAAACAGTTTTGTATAGTTATTTTAGTGCCTTTTCATGTCTAAGTATTTCATGATTTCATGTATTTCATGTCTATGTTGTTACGTTGCTGTGTATATATCTAACCTATACAGTTTGTTTCACGTGTAAAACGAATTTTAAATCTACAGTGTTTTGTTGGTTTTAGTGTAAGGCATCGTGACTAACTAAAAACAGTTTTGTATAGTTATTTTAGTGCCTGTTCATGTCTAAGTATTTCATGATTTCATGTATTTCATGTCTACGTTGTTAAGTTGCTGTGTATATATCTAACCTATACAGTTTGTTTCACGTGTAAAACGAATTTTAAATCTACAGTGTTTTGTTGGTTTTAGTGTAAGGCATCGTGACTAACTAAAAACAGTTTTGTATAGTTATTTTAGTGCCTTTTCATGTCTAAATATTTCATGATTTCATGTATTTCATGTCTACGTTGTTAAGTTGCTGTGTATATATCTAACCTATACAGTTTGTTTCACGTGTAAAACGAATTTTAAATCTACAGTGTTTTGTTGGTTTTAGTGTAAGGCATCGTGACTAACTAAAAACAGTTTTGTATAGTTATTTTAGTGCCTTTTCATGTCTAAGTATTTCATGATTTCATGTATTTCATGTCTACGTTGTTAAGTTGCTGTGTATATATCTAACCTATACAGTTTGTTTCACGTGTAAAACGAATTTTAAATCTACAGTGTTTTGTTGGTTTTAGTGTAAGGCATCGTGACTAACTAAAAACAGTTTTGTATAGTTATTTTAGTGCCTTTTCATGTCTAAGTATTTCATGATTTCATGTCTACGTTGTTAAGTTGCTGTGTATATATCTAACCTATACAGTTTGTTTCACGTGTAAAACGAATTTTAAATCTACAGTGTTTTGTTGGTTTTAGTGTAAGGCATCGTGACTAACTAAAAACAGTTTTGTATAGTTATTTTAGTGCCTTTTCATGTCTAAGTATTTCATGATTTCATGTCTACGTTGTTAAGTTGCTGTGTATATATCTAACCTATACAGTTTGTTTCACGTGTAAAACGAATTTTAAATCTACAGTGTTTTGTTGGTTTTAGTGTAAGGCATCGTGACTAACTAAAAACAGTTTTGTATAGTTATTTTAGTGCCTTTTCATGTCTAAGTATTTCATGATTTCATGTCTACGTTGTTAAGTTGCTGTGTATATATCTAACCTATACAGTTTGTTTCACGTGTAAAACGAATTTTAAATCTACAGTGTTTTGTAGGTTTTAGTGTAAGGCATCGTGACTAACTAAAAACAGTTTTGTATAGTTATTTTAGTGCCTTTTCATGTCTAAATATTTCATGATTTCATGTATTTCATGTCTACGTTGTTAAGTTGCTGTGTATATATCTAACCTATACAGTTTGTTTCACGTGTAAAACGAATTTTAAATCTACAGTGTTTTGTTGGTTTTAGTGTAAGGCATCGTGACTAACTAAAAACAGTTTTGTATAGTTATTTTAGTGCCTTTTCATGTCTAAGTATTTCATGATTTCATGTCTACGTTGTTAAGTTGCTGTGTATATATCTAACCTATACAGTTTGTTTCACGTGTAAAACGAATTTTAAATCTACAGTGTTTTGTTGATTTTAGTGTAAGGCATCGTGACTAACTAAAAACAGTTTTGTATAGTTATTTTAGTGCCTTTTCATGTCTAAGTATTTCATGATTTCATGTCTACGTTGTTAAGTTGCTGTGTATATATCTAACCTATACAGTTTGTTTCACGTGTAAAACGAATTTTAAATCTACAGTGTTTTGTTGGTTTTAGTGTAAGGCATCGTGACTAACTAAAAACAGTTTTGTATAGTTATTTTAGTGCCTTTTCATGTCTACGTATTTCATGATTTCATGTCTACGTTGTTAAGTTGCTGTGTATATATCTAACCTATACAGTTTGTTTCACGTGTAAAACGAATTTTAAATCTACAGTGTTTTGTTGGTTTTAGTGTAAGGCATCGTGACTAACTAAAAACAGTTTTGTATAGTTATTTTAGTGCCTTTTCATGTCTAAGTATTTCATGATTTCATGTCTACGTTGTTAAGTTGCTGTGTATATATCTAACCTATACAGTTTGTTTCACGTGTAAAACGAATTTTAAATCTACAGTGTTTTGTTGGTTTTAGTGTAAGGCATCGTGACTAACTAAAAACAGTTTTGTATAGTTATTTTAGTGCCTTTTCATGTCTAAGTATTTCATGATTTCATGTCTACGTTGTTAAGTTGCTGTGTATATATCTAACCTATACAGTTTGTTTCACGTGTAAAACGAATTTTAAATCTACAGTGTTTTGTTGGTTTTAGTGTAAGGCATCGTGACTAACTAAAAACAGTTTTGTATAGTTATTTTAGTGCCTTTTCATGTCTAAGTATTTCATGATTTCATGTCTACGTTGTTAAGTTGCTGTGTATATATCTAACCTATACAGTTTGTTTTACGTGTAAAACGAATTTTAAATCTACAGTGTTTTGTTGGTTTTAGTGTAAGGCATCGTGACTAACTAAAAACAGTTTTGTATAATTATTTTAGTGCCTTTTCATGTCTATGTATCTCATGATTTCATGTCTACGTTGTTAAGTTGCTGTGTATATATCTAAACTATACAGTTTGTTTCACGTGTAAAACGAATTTTAGATCTACAGTGTTTTGTTGGTTTTAGTGTAAGGCATCGTGACTAACTAAAAACAGTTTTGTATAGTTATTTTAGTGCCTTTTCATGTCTAAGTATTTCATGATTTCATGTATTTCATGTCTACGTTGTTAAGTTGCTGTGTATATATCTAACCTATACAGTTTGTTTCACGTGTAAAACGAATTTTAAATCTACAGTGTTTTGTTGGTTTTAGTGTAAGGCATCGTGACTAACTAAAAACAGTTTTGTATAGTTATTTTAGTGCCTTTTCATGTCTAAGTATTTCATGATTTCATGTATTTCATGTCTACGTTGTTAAGTTGCTGTGTATATATCTAACCTATACAGTTTGTTTCACGTGTAAAACGAATTTTAAATCTACAGTGTTTTGTTGGTTTTAGTGTAAGGCATCGTGACTAACTAAAAACAGTTTTGTATAGTTATTTTAGTGCCTTTTCATGTCTAAATATTTCATGATTTCATGTATTTCATGTCTACGTTGTTAAGTTGCTGTGTATATATCTAACCTATACAGTTTGTTTCACGTGTAAAACGAATTTTAAATCTACAGTGTTTTGTTGGTTTTAGTGTAAGGCATCGTGACTAACTAAAAACAGTTTTGTATAGTTATTTTAGTGCCTTTTCATGTCTAAGTATTTCATGATTTCATGTATTTCATGTCTACGTTGTTAAGTTGCTGTGTATATATCTAACCTATACAGTTTGTTTCACGTGTAAAACGAATTTTAAATCTACAGTGTTTTGTTGGTTTTAGTGTAAGGCATCGTGACTAACTAAAAACAGTGTTGTATAGTTATTTTAGTGCCTTTTCATGTCTAAGTATTTCATGATTTCATGTATTTCATGTCTACGTTGTTAAGTTGCTGTGTATATATCTAACCTATACAGTTTGTTTCACGTGTAAAACGAATTTTAAATCTACAGTGTTTTGTTGGTTTTAGTGTAAGGCATCGTGACTAACTAAAAACAGTTTTGTATAGTTATTTTAGTGCCTTTTCATGTCTAAGTATTTCATGATTTCATGTATTTCATGTCTACGTTGTTAAGTTGCTGTGTATATATCTAACCTATACAGTTTGTTTCACGTGTAAAACGAATTTTAAATCTACAGTGTTTTGTTGGTTTTAGTGTAAGGCATCGTGACTAACTAAAAACAGTTTTGTATAGTTATTTTAGTGCCTTTTCATGTCTAAATATTTCATGATTTCATGTATTTCATGTCTACGTTGTTAAGTTGCTGTGTATATATCTAACCTATACAGTTTGTTTCACGTGTAAAACGAATTTTAAATCTACAGTGTTTTGTTGGTTTTAGTGTAAGGCATCGTGACTAACTAAAAACAGTTTTGTATAGTTATTTTAGTGCCTTTTCATGTCTAAGTATTTCATGATTTCATGTATTTCATGTCTACGTTGTTAAGTTGCTGTGTATATATCTAACCTATACAGTTTGTTTCACGTGTAAAACGAATTTTAAATCTACAGTGTTTTGTTGGTTTTGTGTAAGGCATCGTGACTAACTAAAAACAGTTTTGTATAGTTATTTTTGTGCCTTTTCATGTCTAAGTATTTCATGATTTCATGTATTTCATGTCTACGTTGTTAAGTTGCTGTGTATATATCTAACCTATACAGTTTGTTTCACGTGTAAAACGAATTTTAAATCTACAGTGTTTTGTTGGTTTTAGTGTAAGGCATCGTGACTAACTAAAAACAGTTTTGTATAATTATTTTAGTGCCTTTTCATGTCTATGTATCTCATGATTTCATGTCTACGTTGTTAAGTTGCTGTGTATATATCTAAACTATACAGTTTGTTTCACGTGTAAAACGAATTTTAGATCTACAGTGTTTTGTTGGTTTTAGTGTAAGGCATCGTGACTAACTAAAAACAGTTTTGTATAGTTATTTTAGTGCCTTTTCATGTCTAAGTATTTCATGATTTCATGTATTTCATGTCTACGTTGTTAGGTTGCTGTGTATATATCTAAACTATACAGTTTGTTTCACGAGTAAAACGAATTTTAGATCTACAGTGTTTTGTTGGTTTTAGTGTAAGGCATCGTGACTAACTAAAAACAGTTTTGTATAGTTATTTTAGTGCCTTTTCATGTCTATGTATCTCATGATTTCATGTCTACGTTGTTAAGTTGCTGTGTATATATCTAACCTATACAGTTTGTTTCACGTGTAAAACGAATTTTAAATCTACAGTGTTTTGTTGGTTTTAGTGTAAGGCATCGTGACTAACTAAAAACAGTTTTGTATAATTATTTTAGTGCCTTTTCATGTCTATGTATCTCATGATTTCATGTCTACGTTGTTAAGTTGCTGTGTATATATCTAACCTATACAGTTTGTTTCACGTGTAAAACGAATTTTAGATCTACAGTGTTTTGTTGGTTTTAGTGTAAGGCATCGTGACTAACTAAAAACAGTTTTGTATAGTTATTTTAGTGCCTTTTCATGTCTAAGTATTTCATGATTTCATGTATTTCATGTCTACGTTGTTAAGTTGCTGTGTATATATCTAACCTATACAGTTTGTTTCACGTGTAAAACGAATTTTAAATCTACAGTGTTTTGTTGGTTTTAGTGTAAGGCATCGTGACTAACTAAAAACAGTTTTGTATAGTTATTTTAGTGCCTTTTCATGTCTAAGTATTTCATGATTTCATGTATTTCATGTCTACGTTGTTAAGTTGCCGTGTATATATCTAACCTATACAGTTTGTTTCACGTGTAAAACGAATTTTAAATCTACAGTGTTTTGTTGGTTTTAGTGTAAGGCATCGTGACTATCTAAAAACAGTTTTGTATAGTTATTTTAGTGCCTTTTCATGTCTATGTTTTTCATGATTTCATGTATTTCATGTCTACGTCTTTAAGTTGCTGTGTATATATCTAACCTATACAGTTTGTTTCACGTGTAAAACGAATTTTAAATCTACAGTGTTTTGTTGGTTTTAGTGTAAGGCATCGTGACTAACTAAAAACAGTTTTGTATAGTTATTTTAGTGCCTTTTCATGTCTAAGTATTTCATGATTTCATGTATTTCATGTCTACGTTGTTAAGTTGCCGTGTATATATCTAACCTATACAGTTTGTTTCACGTGTAAAACGAATTTTAAATCTACAGTGTTTTGTTGGTTTTAGTGTAAGGCATCGTGACTAACTAAAAACAGTTTTGTATAGTTATTTTAGTGCCTTTTCATGTCTATGTTTTTCATGATTTCATGTTTTTCATGTCTACGTTGTTAAGTTGCTGTGTATATATCTAACCTATACAGTTTGTTTCACGTGTAAAACGAATTTTAAATCTACAGTGTTTTGTTGGTTTTAGTGTAAGGCATCGTGACTAACTAAAAACAGTTTTGTATAGTTATTTTAGTGCCTTTTCATGTCTAAGTATTTCATGATTTCATGTATTTCATGTCTACGTTGTTAAGTTGCTGTGTATATATCTAACCTATACAGTTTGTTTCACGTGTAAAACGAATTTTAAATCTACAGTGTTTTGTTGGTTTTAGTGTAAGGCATCGTGACTAACTAAAAACAGTTTTGTATAATTATTTTAGTGCCTTTTCATGTCTATGTATCTCATGATTTCATGTCTACGTTGTTAAGTTGCCGTGTATATATCTAACCTATACAGTTTGTTTCACGTGTAAAACGAATTTTAAATCTACAGTGTTTTGTTGGTTTTAGTGTAAGGCATCGTGATTAACTAAAAACAGTTTTGTATAATTATTTTAGTGGCTTTTCATATCTATGTATCTCATGATTTCATGTCTACGTTGTTAAGTTGCTGTGTATATATCTAAACTATACAGTTTGTTTCACGTGTAAAACGAATTTTAAATCTACAGTGTTTTGTTGGTTTTAGTGTAAGGCATCGTGACTAACTAAAAACAGTTTTGTATAGTTATTTTAGTGCCTTTTCATGTCTATGTATCTCATGATTTCATGTCTACGTTGTTAAGTTGCTGTGTATATATCTAAACTATACAGTTTGTTTCACGTGTAAAACGAATTTTAAATCTACAGTGTTTTGTTGGTTTTAGTGTAAGGCATCGTGACTAACTAAACACAGTTTTGTATAATTATTTTAGTGCCTTTTCATGTCTATGTATTTCATGATTTCATGTCTACGTTGTTAAGTTGCTGTGTATATATCTAACCTATACAGTTTGTTTCACGTGTAAAACGAATTTTAAATCTACAGTGTTTTGTTGGTTTTAGTGTAAGGCATCGTGACTAACTAAAAACAGTTTTGTATAGATATTTTAGTGCCTTTTCATGTCTAAGTATTTCATGATTTCATGTATTTCATGTCTACGTTGTTAAGTTGCTGTGTATATATCTAACCTATACAGTTTGTTTCACGTGTAAAACGAATTTTAAATCTACAGTGTTTTGTTGGTTTTAGTGTAAGGCATCGTGACTAACTAAAAACAGTTTTGTATAGTTATTTTAGTGGCTTTTCATATCTATGTATCTCATGATTTCATGTCTACGTTGTTAAGTTGCTGTGTATATATCTAACCTATACAGTTTGTTTCACGTGTAAAACGAATTTTAAATCTACAGTGTTTTGTTGGTTTTAGTGTAAGGCATCGTGACTAACTAAAAACAGTTTTGTATAATTATTTTAGTGGCTTTTCATATCTATGTATCTCATGATTTCATGTCTACGTTGTTAAGTTGCTGTGTATATATCTAACCTATACAGTTTGTTTCACGTGTAAAACGAATTTTAAATCTACAGTGTTTTGTTGGTTTTAGTGTAAGGCATCGTGACTAACTAAAAACAGTTTTGTATAATTATTTTAGTGGCTTTTCATATCTATGTATCTCATGATTTCATGTCTACGTTGTTAAGTTGCTGTGTATATATCTAACCTATACAGTTTGTTTCACGTGTAAAACGAATTTTAAATCTACAGTGTTTTGTTGGTTTTAGTGTAAGGCATCGTGACTAACTAAAAACAGTTTTGTATAGTTATTTTAGTGCCTTTTCATGTCTAAATATTTCATGATTTCATGTATTTCATGTCTACGTTGTTAAGTTGCTGTGTATATATCTAACCTATACAGTTTGTTTCACGTGTAAAACGAATTTTAAATCTACAGTGTTTTGTTGGTTTTAGTGTAAGGCATCGTGACTAACTAAAAACAGTTTTGTATAGTTATTTTAGTGGCTTTTCATATCTATGTATCTCATGATTTCATGTCTACGTTGTTAAGTTGCTGTGTATATATCTAACCTATACAGTTTGTTTCACGTGTAAAACGAATTTTAAATCTACAGTGTTTTGTTGGTTTTAGTGTAAGGCATCGTGACTAACTATAAACAGTTTTGTATAGTTATTTTAGTGCCTTTTCATGTCTAAATATTTCATGATTTCATGTATTTCATGTCTACGTTGTTAAGTTGCTGTGTATATATCTAACCTATACAGTTTGTTTCACGTGTAAAACGAATTTTAAATCTACAGTGTTTTGTTGGTTTTAGTGTAAGGCATCGTGACTAACTAAAAACAGTTTTGTATAGTTATTTTAGTGGCTTTTCATATCTATGTATCTCATGATTTCATGTCTACGTTGTTAAGTTGCTGTGTATATATCTAACCTATACAGTTTGTTTCACGTGTAAAACGAATTTTAAATCTACAGTGTTTTGTTGGTTTTAGTGTAAGGCATCGTGACTAACTAAAAACAGTTTTGTATAATTATTTTAGTGGCTTTTCATATCTATGTATCTCATGATTTCATGTCTACGTTGTTAAGTTGCTGTGTATATATCTAACCTATACAGTTTGTTTCACGTGTAAAACGAATTTTAAATCTACAGTGTTTTGTTGGTTTTAGTGTAAGGCATCGTGACTAACTAAAAACAGTTTTGTATAATTATTTTAGTGGCTTTTCATATCTATGTATCTCATGATTTCATGTCTATGTTGTTAAGTTGCTGTGTATATATCTAACCTATACAGTTTGTTTCACGTGTAAAACGAATTTTAAATCTACAGTGTTTTGTTGGTTTTAGTGTAAGGCATCGTGACTAACTAAAAACAGTTTTGTATAATTATTTTAGTGGCTTTTCATATCTATGTATCTCATGATTTCATGTCTACGTTGTTAAGTTGCTGTGTATATATCTAACCTATACAGTTTGTTTCACGTGTAAAACGAATTTTAAATCTACAGTGTTTTGTTGGTTTTAGTGTAAGGCATCGTGACTAACTAAAAACAGTTTTGTATAATTATTTTAGTGGCTTTTCATATCTATGTATCTCATGATTTCATGTCTACGTTGTTAAGTTGCTGTGTATATATCTAACCTATACAGTTTGTTTCACGTGTAAAACGAATTTTAAATCTACAGTGTTTTGTTGGTTTTAGTGTAAGGCATCGTGACTAACTAAAAACAGTTTTGTATAATTATTTTAGTGCCTTTTCATGTCTATGTATCTCATGATTTCATGTCTACGTTGTTAAGTTGCTGTGTATATATCTAACCTATACAGTTTGTTTCACGTGTAAAACGAATTTTAAATCTACAGTGTTTTGTTGGTTTTAGTGTAAGGCATCGTGACTAACTAAAAACAGTTTTGTATAATTATTTTAGTGCCTTTTCATGTCTATGTATCTCATGATTTCATGTCTACGTTGTTAAGTTGCTGTGTATATATCTAAACTATACAGTTTGTTTCACGTGTAAAACGAATTTTAAATCTACAGTGTTTTGTTGGTTTTAGTGTAAGGCATCGTGACTAACTAAAAACAGTTTTGTATAATTATTTTAGTGCCTTTTCATGTCTAAGTATTTCATGATTTCATGTATTTCATGTCTACGTTGTTAAGTTGCTGTGTATATATCTAACCTATACAGTTTGTTTCACGTGTAAAACGAATTTTAAATCTACAGTGTTTTGTTGGTTTTAGTGTAAGGCATCGTGACTAACTAAAAACAGTTTTGTATAGTTATTTTAGTGCCTTTTCATGTCTAAGTATTTCATGATTTCATGTCTACGTTGTTAAGTTGCTGTGTATATATCTAACCTATACAGTTTGTTTCACGTGTAAAACGAATTTTAAATCTACAGTGTTTTGTTGGTTTTAGTGTAAGGCATCGTGACTAACTAAAAACAGTTTTGTATAATTATTTTAGTGCCTTTTCATGTCTATGTATCTCATGATTTCATGTCTACGTTGTTAAGTTGCTGTGTATATATCTAAACTATACAGTTTGTTTCACGTGTAAAACGAATTTTAAATCTACAGTGTTTTGTTGGTTTTAGTGTAAGGCATCGTGACTAACTAAAAACAGTTTTGTATAATTATTTTAGTGCCTTTTCATGTGTATGTATCTCATGATTTCATGTCTACGTTGTTAAGTTGCTGTGTATATATCTAAACTATACAGTTTGTTTCACGTGTAAAACGAATTTTAAATCTACAGTGTTTTGTTGGTTTTAGTGTAAGGCATCGTGACTAACTAAAAACAGTTTTGTATAATTATTTTAGTGCCTTTTCATGTCTATGTATCTCATGATTTCATGTCTACGTTGTTAAGTTGCTGTGTATATATCTAAACTATACAGTTTGTTTCACGTGTAAAACGAATTTTAAATCTACAGTGTTTTGTTGGTTTTAGTGTAAGGCATCGTGACTAACTAAAAACAGTTTTGTATAGTTATTTTAGTGCCTTTTCATGTCTAAGTATTTCATGATTTCATGTATTTCATGTCTATGTTGTTACGTTGCTGTGTATATATCTAACCTATACAGTTTGTTTCACGTGTAAAACGAATTTTAGATCTACAGTGTTTTGTTGGTTTTAGTGTAAGGCATCGTGACTAACTAAAAACAGTTTTGTATAGTTATTTTAGTGCCTTTTCATGTCTATGTATCTCATGATTTCATGTCTACGTTGTTAAGTTGCTGTGTATATATCTAAACTATACAGTTTGTTTCACGTGTAAAACGAATTTTAAATCTACAGTGTTTTGTTGGTTTTAGTGTAAGGCATCGTGACTAACTAAAAACAGTTTTGTATAGTTATTTTAGTGCCTTTTCATGTCTATGTATCTCATGATTTCATGTCTACGTTGTTAAGTTGCTGTGTATATATCTAACCTATACAGTTTGTTTCACGTGTAAAACGAATTTTAAATCTACAGTGTTTTGTTGGTTTTAGTGTAAGGCATCGTGACTAACTAAAAACAGTTTTGTATAATTATTTTAGTGCTTTTTCATGTCTAAGTATTTCATGATTTCATGTATTTCATGTCTACGTTGTTAAGTTGCTGTGTATATATCTAACCTATACAGTTTGTTTCACGTGTAAAACGAATTTTAAATCTACAGTGTTTTGTTGGTTTTAGTGTAAGGCATCGTGACTAACTAAAAACAGTTTTGTATAGTTATTTTAGTGCCTTTTCATGTCTAAGTATTTCATGATTTCATGTCTACGTTGTTAAGTTGCTGTGTATATATCTAACCTATACAGTTTGTTTCACGTGTAAAACGAATTTTAAATCTACAGTGTTTTGTTGGTTTTAGTGTAAGGCATCGTGACTAACTAAAAACAGTTTTGTATAATTATTTTAGTGCCTTTTCATGTCTATGTATCTCATGATTTCATGTCTACGTTGTTAAGTTGCTGTGTATATATCTAAACTATACAGTTTGTTTCACGTGTAAAACGAATTTTAAATCTACAGTGTTTTGTTGGTTTTAGTGTAAGGCATCGTGACTAACTAAAAACAGTTTTGTATAATTATTATAGTGCCTTTTCATGTGTATGTATCTCATGATTTCATGTCTACGTTGTTAAGTTGCTGTGTATATATCTAAACTATACAGTTTGTTTCACGTGTAAAACGATTTTAAATCTACAGTGTTTTGTTGGTTTTAGTGTAAGGCATCGTGACTAACTAAAAACAGTTTTGTATAATTATTTTAGTGCCTTTTCATGTCTATGTATCTCATGATTTCATGTCTACGTTGTTAAGTTGCTGTGTATATATCTAAACTATACAGTTTGTTTCACGTGTAAAACGAATTTTAAATCTACAGTGTTTTGTTGGTTTTAGTGTAAGGCATCGTGACTAACTAAAAACAGTTTTGTATAGTTATTTTAGTGCCTTTTCATGTCTAAGTATTTCATGATTTCATGTATTTCATGTCTATGTTGTTACGTTGCTGTGTATATATCTAACCTATACAGTTTGTTTCACGTGTAAAACGAATTTTAGATCTACAGTGTTTTGTTGGTTTTAGTGTAAGGCATCGTGACTAACTAAAAACAGTTTTGTATAGTTATTTTAGTGCCTTTTCATGTCTATGTATCTCATGATTTCATGTCTACGTTGTTAAGTTGCTGTGTATATATCTAAACTATACAGTTTGTTTCACGTGTAAAACGAATTTTAAATCTACAGTGTTTTGTTGGTTTTAGTGTAAGGCATCGTGACTAACTAAAAACAGTTTTGTATAGTTATTTTAGTGCCTTTTCATGTCTATGTATCTCATGATTTCATGTCTACGTTGTTAAGTTGCTGTGTATATATCTAACCTATACAGTTTGTTTCACGTGTAAAACGAATTTTAGATCTACAGTGTTTTGTTGGTTTTAGTGTAAGGCATCGTGACTAACTAAAAACAGTTTTGTATAGTTATTTTAGTGCCTTTTCATGTCTATGTATTTCATGATTTCATGTATTTCATGTCTACGTTGTTAAGTTGCTGTGTATATATCTAACCTATACAGTTTGTTTCACGTGTAAAACGAATTTTAAATCTACAGTGTTTTGTTGGTTTTAGTGTAAGGCATCGTGACTAACTAAAAACAGTTTTGTATAATTATTTTAGTGCCTTTTCATGTCTATGTATCTCATGATTTCATGTCTACGTTGTTAAGTTGCTGTGTATATATCTAAACTATACAGTTTGTTTCACGTGTAAAACGAATTTTAAATCTACAGTGTTTTGTTGGTTTTAGTGTAAGGCATCGTGACTAACTAAAAACAGTTTTGTATAATTATTTTAGTGCCTTTTCATGTCTATGTATTTCATGATTTCATGTCTACGTTGTTAAGTTGCTGTGTATATATCTAACCTATACAGTTTGTTTCACGTGTAAAACGAATTTTAGATCTACAGTGTTTTGTTGGTTTTAGTGTAAGGCATCGTGACTAACTAAAAACAGTTTTGTATAGTTATTTTAGTGCCTTTTCATGTCTAAATATTTCATGATTTCATGTATTTCATGTCTACGTTGTTAAGTTGCTGTGTATATATCTAACCTATACAGTTTGTTTCACGTGTAAAACGAATTTTAGATCTACAGTGTTTTGTTGGTTTTAGTGTAAGGCATCGTGACTAACTAAAAACAGTTTTGTATAGTTATTTTAGTGCCTTTTCATGTCTAAGTATTTCATGATTTCATGTATTTCATGTCTACGTTGTTAAGTTGCTGTGTATATATCTAACCTATACAGTTTGTTTCACGTGTAAAACGAATTTTAGATCTACAGTGTTTTGTTGGTTTTAGTGTAAGGCATCGTGACTAACTAAAAACAGTTTTGTATAGTTATTTTAGTGCCTTTTCATGTCTAAATATTTCATGATTTCATGTATTTCATGTCTACGTTGTTAAGTTGCTGTGTATATATCTAACCTATACAGTTTGTTTCACGTGTAAAACGAATTTTAGATCTACAGTGTTTTGTTGGTTTTAGTGTAAGGCATCGTGACTAACTAAAAACAGTTTTGTATAGTTATTTTAGTGCCTTTTCATGTCTAAATATTTCATGATTTCATGTATTTCATGTCTACGTTGTTAAGTTGCTGTGTATATATCTAACCTATACAGTTTGTTTCACGTGTAAAACGAATTTTAGATCTACAGTGTTTTGTTGGTTTTAGTGTAAGGGATCGGTAAGTAAAGGCTCATAACCTATAAGTGACTGACTACTTACAGTTTCGTATAATTATTTTAGTGCCTTTTGAAATTTCGTACAAATTATTTTTCTGATTTTTATGCTCTAATACAAATTTGAAATAATTTTCAGTTTCCATAAGGATGCCTAGAGTTAGTTCGAAATAATAAAGTGACTATAGGCTTGTTTAAATTAATACCTGATACACGCCCTGTTGTTATATTTTCAGTTGTTATTTGCAGTAATTTGAAATTAGAAACCATTTTGTTTGATTAAAAAAATCTATGATATCTGTGATATGATTGGTGAGTTATAAAATGCTATAGAAATATTATCTCTTTTAGAAGAGAAACAATAAAACGACATTGACAATCGTTCATTAAAATTAAGTCATCTGTCCAGTATTATAAGTAATCTGTACCCTGAAGGATGTGAGAGAATGCTACTAGTTTATCTTTCATTGCAGAACTAATTAAATTATTAACAATACCTAAGAAAAGATTAAAATATCCAACTGACACTATTGTACAGTCTTCCCCACTGTATAGAATATATAAGAGATTTAAATGTTATCCGCCTATCTCATCCAAAACCTATTAAACTAATAAGCTTTCCTTGCTTATGCACACACACAGTAAAGATTTTTAAAAGAATGCGAAGGAAAGTAATCCCCTTAATGAATGAAATTCACATCCAATCTTACCTAGATAATAAGGGTGGTATTATAATAGGTACTGATTGTAATAACTCATCTATTGCCAAGTCAGCTTTTGTTTTCTTGTTAAACAGTATCAGTTCAAAATCCAAAGACATTGTACACATATCACCAGTTGTAAATATAGATCAAGCACTAAAATCTTTTATCAGAAGAATAGTTGGTAATTTAGAACAAATAAAATATCATGTTTTTTGTGTTATTAGTGATAAAAATGCATTAAATAGTAGAACCATAAACCATTTTTCAAAAATAAACTACAGAGTATTGTATATGCTCATCCAGTCAACCCTTGTTGGCCTCTGTTTGACTACGTACACTTACTCTAGTGCATCAGAAATAGCTGGTTAAATACAAAAAATGATCAAACTAATTCTTCTTGAAAATTTGGAGGTTGATGACAGTTAGCATCTTATAAAAGCTTTTTAAGTCGTGGTGGTTTGCCCTATCCAAAGAAGCAGTTACCCAAATAGTAATATTTGAGTACATTATATTTAATAAATTACTGCAAAATTATGAAGAAGAATTTGTGATTATCTATAACAAAAGATCATTCTTGATAAATTTTATTCTTCATTCTGTAGCCGAAGAAGGATACCTAACAGAGTTTGATGGATGTTTGGATCACAGTTGTAGAAACATCGGTCAACTGATAATAACAACTGATAACATCGGTCGTCTGATAACACACTTTTGTAAGTTGAGAACAGGTAGGTCTTCAGAAAGGAAACTGAAAAAATGTAAAAAATAGAGTTTTACAACAATGGAATGTAGCATTACTCTTTTTACAATTTTCTTTTCCTTATAATCTTCAACTACTAACACTATTCATAATGGCTTAGCCTAGCATCTGGTTTTGGCTTTGCAAATATTTTCATTATAAATTTACAGAGTATATATCTCTACTAATAGGCTGAGTATCACATTAGGCTATTAATACTACGGCAGTAAACTCACTACTCGTTATGGATTAGTAGAAGGTCAGACTATTCCCCACTCACAGGTTGAATTATTATTATTAAATTTTTAATTAAAGGATATAAAATCCAATATAATTCAAATAAAATATAAGGCCTACTCATTTAACATTTAAACAGTTTATTATTTTTCCCGTTTGTGTGAATGAATAATGTGATAATGGTAACTTAATTTTACTTTCGTTACTTCCGGGCTTAGTTATTTCCTCCACGTCGTTTTGAACTCACTTCATTGGATTTACAATGTTCGTTTTAAAGTTTTTCTTTCCTTTTTCTGTTAAAGTTAAATCAATCTGCGACTTGCATGTTTTTTGTCATGTCCTGTAAATAGTAAGAATAATATTAGAAACAGAGACCAGTTTATTCTTTGGTATTGGTTCTATGCAGTCTTGGGTATTTATTTGTTGTTCGTTTGTGTTTTTGTATTCATATTTATGTTCTGTTGTTTCGTCATTCTCATTTGAGTGAAAGTTTAAACCTTAAAATTGAGTAAATATTAAAATCCTTACATTTGTTACCTATTTTTAGTGTATAATATTTGGTTTGTTTGTATGATTTCTCTGACTAAAAAATGGCAATTTGTAAAAGTGAAGACCCACCTGATGATGACGGTTGTGCAGTAAGTGAAAATCCGTTACAATATTTGAGGAGTGTTTTGAAGAGCAAACAATTTAAATTCGATAATATTATTTTCGCACTTCCTGCTAGTATGTTCGAAGTATTTATTCGCCGTATTATCAGTCGTTTCTAGTTCTGTTACCGTCATTCGTGACGTGTATTTTCGACTATTTGAAGTATTTTCAGTAATGTATACTTCTGTATTCTTTTTGAGTATTTTCAGTAGGAATGTTTATTTCTTATTGTTGTTGTTGCCTCCATATTTTTTAGGTTGTTGGATTCTTTAGTTTCTTTTTCAAATATAATTGTTGCTATTCTTTTACTGTAATAACCTTATTAAAAGTTTAAATATGTTACAAAAACATTATGATAGTAATATATAAAGAAGAAAATTAAAGATATCAACGCCTACATTATATAGAACGCGAACATTCCGAAAAGCGACAAGTATGATGTAGAAGCCTGTGAAGGGTTGATATTTATCAGTTTAAATATTAGGCTGGTATTTAAGACAGTTTAAATGATTTAATCTTAACAAATAGTTCAATGTACTTTTACTTTAAATATTTAAAAAGTGTTTAAAAATAAATAAAAATAATTAAAATTTGACATTAAGAAAAATCAAGTTTTAATAACGGAGTGTTTGAGTTTTTGTCAATATAAATTGCTTTTGTAATTGCTTAGCGGAAACAGGAACTAAACCAGAAGATCGGCCTTATAGAGGAGATAAAAGCGTTGAACTGCCTTCGAGACATGAGACGAGTAGAGTTCGATCCATCGGAAACAATGAACTTGGGCTTAATGTGCGAGATGTCTTTGGCCGAGGTAATGTTATATTTACGCACTCTTATGAGTCAGTAATAAAATATGCATGAAGTTTTTTGTCGCTGACAAAAAAGGCAGTGAATGGAGGGTGGCTGTTGTATATAAAAACTCATGTTTTCCAACACAGTGAATTGTTTGTTTTAATAACAGTTTCTACTTGTCTTACGATGCTTAAAGACCAAAACAGTTGACTTATGAAATTACTTATTTTAAATTTAAATAAACGTATTTATTACTAAGTAAGTTAAAATTAACTAGTTTCATATCACTGTCTTTTCTGCATCGAGTTCTTACCTATTGAACTTGTTAGTACTTCTCATTATTATTTATTTGTTATTTTCAGATTTTTGGTAACCAAAAAATTGTTGTGGTTTTAAACGTTCTGGTGAAATTTCTCTAATCTTTCCTGAAATGTTTTGAATATGTGTTAAAGGGACAACATTACTTCTGTATGATAGTTTACACAAGTTTATTTTACCACCCTATATCTGTCTTGTTATTTTACTTCTCGCTTTGTAAAACATATGTTGTTATGACATTGTAATTGTTCTGTAGATTGATCCTTTTACTGTAATGCTATCTGTATCCTTGTCTCATATTAGAATCGTTATCAAGGTTTAGTGAAATGCTCTGCGCTAGTAGACAGTGTTTCCTTAGTGGAGCGTTTGGGTCTGGTTCCGCAGTAACAGGATAAACCTCCATACAGGTTACAGATTCTGCCGATGCAAACATTCGGCAGTGTGTTATACGGCAAAGAGTTGATAAGAAGGAGAGGTGGTTAGCAAGAAGAACGGTGACAAAGAACATTTGTCTAGCGACTCAAGCTTCTTGTATCAAGAACATAAAGGTCGTTCATGTGGTGAACCTCCAGTCTATTGTGTGAGCCCATTACCCTCACGAATCTAAACAGTAGGCCTGGAAAGGTCATCGGGACAAGACGTCCCATGGGACACTACGGTTCCGACCGCTTTGGGGACCAGTAGAACGCATATTAACTGATTCCAATGTAAGGCCTTTTGATTGGTCGTGTAGCTCCTCTGTACATGAAATATCTGTAAATTATTTTTTCTACCTACCTTGCCAATAGTTACAATAACAACAGCAAGTGTTCCGTGTTTTATGTTTAATTTTATATCGTGTGCTGTGTATTATAAACTTATTATTACCTCGAACTATTTTGTGTTTTCTACTTTTTTTCTTGTCAAAATTATTATGGATTGCCTACCACCAAATTATCATTATAAAATAATGGAGGAAAGAATTCTTCGAATATATGGTTTAAATACAAATATTATAATATTTTGCCGTGAATTAAACACTCCAATTTTTACCTATATTAATATGAACAGTTCATTTCCGGTAAGTGCAGGGCTTTTGGGTATTTTACCTTAGAATACTGCAAATTCAACGAAATTTCGTAAACAGGCGCAATTTGACGTCCTTAAGCAAATTTCAAAAATTTGTTTACCTAACTTCCATCATTTTTTAGTATTTGAGGCCCATGTAATTTATTTTGAGGCTTGCATGTCTGAGGCCGAAATAATTTTTTCTAAAGGCTCTACGAATTTGACAGTTGTTATTGGTAGAATGGGAGAAGCTATATGGCCAATCAAAAGGCAGTATTTGCCTTTCATTGCTTCGCCGTCTGGGATCAGTTCATATGCCAGTAAAACCAGGTAGGGGAATCCGACCTTTATCCACTCTCGGTTGGTCTTACGTAAGGGTTGGACCCTCAGGTTCACAAGTTGATCCTAGTGTTAGGTGGAAATAAAGCCATCACATGAGCCCTTAAGAGCTGCCATTAAGAACAGTAGCTCTCCGAAAGTGCGAATAGACATGCTTTACATGGATACGACATTAATCAGTTCCGACATTATTTTCCCTATTTTCAATTCACGAGACAAACATTTCAATTAAAAATAAAGTAAAACATAAAATTTAATAAAAACACATTTATATTTTATAGTGTTTTATTGTAGAGTATTGAAATTGTATACATTATGAGATGTTAACGATGTGCACTAAGTTTTGGTATTTTACGTCTTGTATTTCAGCTTCAAGAGAGGTTGGTTATCTTGAGAATTGATTTCGAAGAAGATTTGGAAAGACGGCGAAGGAAAATCAAACAGGGAAAATTCAAGCAGCAGACATTTCTGTCAGAGACAAAAGATTTCTTGCAGTTACACAGGACATACAAGTCGGTAGTAGTAGTAGTTATCATGGCGTGTGCATATGTGTGTGTGTGCACGCTCCTAGTTTTAATACTATAAAAATACAACTACATTTTATAATTTATAAAAAAATTCCAGCGATATAGTAGGGTTGAGACTGAGAGATGATGCTGAGAGAGAAGGAGAGA
Source organism: Prosapia bicincta (assembly GCA_036971475.1). Lineage (NCBI taxonomy): Eukaryota > Metazoa > Arthropoda > Insecta > Hemiptera > Cercopidae > Prosapia > Prosapia bicincta. The sequence continues at coordinate 71,729,347 of JBAIZL010000001.1, forward strand.
AAGAGAGAGAGAGATAAGAGGGGGAGCGGGGGGGCTATCTGTTATAATTGTGTAAATATTAAACGACAAACACTCGTCTTTCTATAGTATCAAGCTCAATAATGCTTTTTAATATTGTCAAGATTTATAAATATCCTAAAAGGTTTCTAAATCAAAACGATTTGATGCCATTTGAATTGGGTTTTCATGTTTTTTAGTGTAGTATTGAGGATCAAATGAAATTATCTTAGAAACCGTTAATTAATGAATTTAGAAAATTAACACAATCATTCTTGTAAATCTATCAATATAACAGCTTTTGCACATTGTGTCGCCATCTTCAGATCGGTGTAACCTGTACGTGTGATTAACAATTGAGTATCGTTGATAATATTTCACGAGCAATCATGGTTTGAGAATGTTAGGTTTTATCTGATGATAGCAAAAGATTTTCGGTTCTGTAGATGAAATTGTAATCTGAAGATGTCAGGATGTTCCAAACTAGGACTGAGATTAAACATAGAATTTAACAGACATGTTGGTAGTAAAATTTAAGAAAAATCTTTTACTAAAATTCAAAAGTTTTAAAACTTAGCTATTTACCGAACTGAATGCGAATTATTGACAATAACACGTTTATTAAGTTGTTAAAAGTAAATTATTCACAAAAAACCAACGGATTAATAACGTTTACGAACACAGAAAGCGATATTCATCAAACGTACAGCAAAATCCACGGGTCATTATTATAACTTTTCTAGGCTAACTACATAAATCAACTGTGCCGTAATGTTTTATTTAAATAAATAAAACCTTTACCTCACAAATAAATTTTTCAATAATTTACAACCTTATGTACATTTCGATTGCACAGCAGTCATTTTTTTTCCAGGCGAAAAACTTGTCAAGGTTATCATCGCCTACCTTAAGTGTTATTTAAATGAAAACTAATTAAAATAAAATAAGTAGTTGAAACTAATTTTAATGATCTAAAACTAAAGAAATTAAAATGATTTTACAAAATTTAAATTTATGTTGGTGAGTTCGTAGAATCTGCAAAAATTCCTGACGATAAATAACGTCAGTTGTATTGTGTTTTAGATACCTGGACAGTGAGAAGTCAAAATTTGGCATACGTATGTATTGTCCATAGATGGATGTAGCACAATGTTCGTTCGAATATAGGCAGATGTTCTAAATTTAGGTTACTAAAATTGGTGCGCAATGCTCTTATTCCGAAGAGAGCAGTCGAACGTTGACACGCATCGTAACAATTCTCAAAGTAGTTACTAAAAACATTAAGAGAGATGATTCCCCAGTTTCAACGAGCAGGCTGGAGATTAGACTTGTTATAAAAGCACCAGTAGAGCGCCATTAGTACGTCTAGGACCAGAGTAATGTATTAAATCAAGGAGTTTCAGAACCGTAGGTCGAGCAGATGAATAGGCTATACAGCCGTAATCTATGCGTGATCTTACGACGGCGCGATAGAAACGGAGCATACAGGTTCTGTCTGCTCCTTAATTGGTACCAATAAGGACTCTCAAAATATCCATTATCTAGCTACATAGAGTCCTCACATGTGTTTAGAGTCTATTATCAAAAGTACCAAAAATCTCACATTGTCCGCGGTTAGAAGCCGCATACTATCAAGGTAAAGAATAGGTTTCTGTTGTTGCCTGCGACGACTAAAAGCTATACGCTGTGTCTTCGAAACCGAAAACTTAAAGCCCGTAGATTTGGTCCATCCCTGCAATCTATTAATTACCATTTGAAGGGACCTTCCCTTTGTAGCTACATACATACAAAAATCGTCCTCACACAGAGAACAGTGGACTGTACGTTTGATTTGACACTGTTAATGGCGACAGTGTCACACTCAGAGCCCCGCCCTGCGGTACACCATTCTCTAGCTCATAGCGAGTAGAATATATGCCACCAAGACGTACGCGGAAATGCATCTTATTCAAATAATGTTTAATGAATGCAAGAATGTTACCTTGTACACCCCATGATTTCAAAACGTTCAAAATTCCTCTTATTCTCGCCATAACATGCCTTCTAAAGGTCGAAGAAAACAGTGACGAGTGATTGTCGCAAGAGAAGGCATTCTGTATAGCTGACTCCAACAAAACCAATTGGTCAATTGATGAACGTCCTGTCTGGAATCACACTGATCGTTAAAAAGAAGTTTGTTTGTTTCTAGGTACCAGATAAAACGTCGGTTGACCATCTTCTCCAGTAGTTTGCATAACCAGCTGGTCAGAGAGATGGGTCTGTAACTACTGGGATTAGTTTTGTCCTTTTCTTGTTTTAAAAGAGGAATTATTGTCGCTTCTAACCATGCATCAGGAAAATCGTGCTATTCAAATATACGGTTGTATATTCGAAGGAGAACTAGTTTCGCCGAAGGTGGAAGATTTTTTATCATGGAGTATAAAATATCATCCGAGCCTGGAGCTGAATCCTTCGTTGACGAAAGAGCTGACTTTAGTTCGTCAAGAGAGAAACGAATATTCAAAGAAGAATCTCCAGACAATCCAACGTTGAAAGGTAAAGCTTCCTGTTTACACTTGTAAACCTGGAAAGCGTCTCCGTATGCATTAGATGAAGAAAATTTTTGAGAACGATGATCCCAGTACAAAAGCAATTTCCTCACTTCTTGTGGTCAAATGTTCATCGTTATGCCTTAATGAAATTAATGGCACCGGAATCGAAGTACCACAAACTGATAGTAGTTTCTTCCATAATGTGGATGGAGCTGTTATTCTTGAAATAGTGTTTATGTACTGCGACCACGATTCACTTCTACTCTGCCTGAATATTCTCCGTGCTTTTGCACGGGGGATTTTATAGTTTTCTAGGATGTCACTCGTTGGATGTCTTTTGAACCTGTTTAAAGCTTTCTTTCGTAAACAAAGAATTTCAGAGCACTTATCATTCCACCACGGAATAGGTGGTCGTCGTGGTCTGGAAGACGTTTTTGGTGTTACGTTTTCGGCGGCATTCAAAACAGTTTTTGTAAATGCATTCACAATGTCATCAATGGGAGCCGTGATTCTAGATCTTGTGAGAATTGTTACCAGTTAGCTTTTTTAAAGATCTAAAGGGGATGTCGAACACAACAGGGGAAGGAGTCACACGAAGAGATCTCAATGGTTATATGATCGCTACTGCCCATGTCAATTTTGTAGCTAAAGCAGGACTGCATATTGACAAGTCAACAGCTGTCCATCCGCCTGTAGACGCTGCTAAATGTGTCAGAAAAAAGTCAATTAGCAGGTATAAATCCAGTTCCTATCTGACACTCTCAACCAGATGCCCTTGTGAGTTGCATTCTGGTGAACCCCATGAAACGTGGTGGGCATTGAAATCGCCCACTAATAAAATAGGAGTAGGTAACTAGTTTAAAATGTCTACAAGGTTTCTCTGTTGCAGGTTGTCACTTGGTGGAAAGTAGACACAACAGACAATGAGTTTGTACGGAACAGCTGCTTGAATGGCTACTGCTTGTAAGGGAGTTATCAAGTTCACAGAAACGGCGTCGACACAATTATGGTTAGGAATGGCTACGCCACCTCTAGCTCGATTTTCTGTAATGAAGTCCGATCGTAAACTGAATACTTCATTAGATGGAAACTGTGAGATACGTGAAGATGTGTCTCTTGAATACATAGGAGACACATCTCTCACAATTATTTTGAGATCTTCAATGTGGCTTCTGACACCATTAATGTTCCACTGAATCACGTATTGGTTGAGTGTGAACATTGTGTTTTAGTGAAACTGAATCACCTGGCTCTCATTGTTGTCACTAGAATTTGAATTGCTTGGAACATCAGGGGATATCGCAGGCAATGTTTCCTCAGATTCCATGTGAACATCGTCAGTGGTGGAATGTGAGAAACTTGATAACGTTTTAGGAAAGGAGTTGGAATTAGACCCTCCTTGAATGATTTTTAATGTTTCACCTGATTTTGGAAGTGCAGTTTTATTATTGGTAGTCGCTGGTTTTCTTTTTTGTTTCTTATCAAAAGATCTGACATTTTACACAATTTTAGTGTCAATTATGCACTCACTTCGTGCACCAAGCTTTTGAGTGGAGGTACCTGAAGTAGGAAGTGGGTTAACTCTTTTGCTATTTGGTGAAGGATCAGCTGTACAGGCAGTATTGGTAACAAGAGCTAGTAGCTGATATACTTGCTGAGTAAGAACTTCAATTTTTTTACTAAGCTCGGCACAGTTTGAACAAGACTTTTCGATTGTTGCCACTGCCGCGTACGATTTGCCTACGAGTCTAGGTGATACAGAAAGTAAGTATAATTAAATTTGTTGCAACCCTTGCCCATTTTCACTTTTCATAATCCCAACAATGTCGGTTACACCCTCGGATGACAGTTCTGTTTTAATTTCATTTTCAGGGACATGCTAATGGTCCCTACATGTGACGACCCCCTTTGAAGAGTTCAGAATTCTGTGGGGGATCACCAAAACCTTTATCTGGCTAAAAAAGGAGGTCATCTTTCGCAAAGATTGAGACTGCTCTTGACTACTGGTCTCTATGAGAAGCGTACCATTCCTTGATTTCCTGATTGAAGTTATGGGACCTCCAACATGTCCAGTGATATCTTGTTCATCGAAAACGGTGACACTGTTGATAGATCTCTTCCATCTTCTTCGGACTCAACAATTAAAAATTTTGCTGTTGCTTGAGGAGTTTTTCAAGTACGTCCTTCTGAACATTATCTATTTCTTTAGACGCATTCGGCGAAGCCGCACGGCATTTCTTCCCTCTAAGCTGATTTAACGTTTGTATGTTTTCCACAAATATTTTCCTGAGAGGTCATTTACAAAACAAAATACCTCAGAAATGTACATAAGGTGTTAAATAAATGAAAAGGTATAGAGGTTTTGCTTATTTTGTAAGCTATTTGGAAAAACTGTATAGGTTAACTTAATTAATGTCAAACACTGAGTTGAGAATGATCCAACGGAAATATAAAATTTAAAATAAACGCATAACATTTGTTAATTAACGATATTTTACGAATTTTATTGTTGTTTAGGAAGCAAGTTATTAAAGAAGAAAAAGAGAAGAAAAAGAAACAATGCGTCAGTGACAATGAAGAAATATCTGTCCTTAGAGTAAAACTTGAAAAAGCAAAAGAAAGGAAAATTCAAATTAAATCTCAAAAGGCAGTCTAACTAAATTGGATAGTACCTGTTGCAAAAATTTTCTTGAAAAGAAAAACTTTAACCTTTAAGATTTTTAAATGGATAATATATATAAAGGCTATTAAGTTAGTACCATAATAAAATTGTAAACAAAATTTAAAAAATATACAACAAAATTTATTCGCCTACACTATAGCTACATTCTGTTATTGCATGTTCTGTAAAGAGTTCGAATTAAAATTTTAATGTTAAAATAATAATTAGTTGAGAACATCAAATAAGAAAATATTGTTTACAAAACGTAAGAAAATAATTTGTAACTTTAATAACTTTGAACATAATATAATACAAATATTTCGTTCTTAGAACTGCAATTAGTGGGGAGCATTGCCCTGTCTTGCAGCTCGCGCGTAGCAAACCTTGTGAGTATCTATATTTCTCCCGTCTAGTTACTATGTGGGGTAGCATTAGTCATACGATCACCAGTATGTGTGGGCTTACGAAGTAAGCAATGTAAAACCTTTTCTTATATTGAATTCCTACTACTAGTTCACATTCTCCCTATATATCTTTATATATTATGCTGTTCAAATTTTCAATTAATAATAAAATACTTTTTATTCACCTAGTTCAAATACATTTTTTTAAACCTGTTGTGGAAATCACTTGTAAATAATACAGTTTTTTCAAATACTATTATTTAATTAATTAAATTGATTTATTTATAAGAAATACTTTCCTTTTCTATTTTCTCACTTAACATTGTCAATCTGTCTAATGAGTTTACATATTTATATTAAATGTAATTATTTAAAAAAAAGTAATTAAATTAAAGTTTTCTTCCATGATCTAAGTTGGTATCGCTTTGAAAAATTCTGTTTGTATTACTTGTTTATATTGATAAATGCATTACTAACACGATATAAGTCAACTTATTTTAGTTAAGAGGTTGTATCACATGACGCAATTTTCCAAAAACCTCAAGCGTTATGTAAATCATACATTATGTATAGATTACATCTGCTCTACATGTGTTCGTGTTACTGTTAAAATTGTAATATAGGTATGGTTCAGGGTATACAGTAAAATTTACTACCCTCTGTCCACGTTGTAAAATTTGAGACAAACATTTTCTATGCAGAAATATATCTTAAAGTAAATAAAATCATTAACCTCGAAAAAAATACACTTTCATATATAAACGTGAATTCTAAAAAGTTCACACTTGTAAATATATTACCTTTTAGGTGTCCTTAATTTTATTTTTAAATATAGAAACAGAGCAGTTTACACTCGATGGAAAAACTTGTGTGGTTTTAGCTGCAGCCAGTCGTAGGAGGAGAACATTCAAATGAATACAAAAACCAATAGGCCTATGCGATAGGTTTGCAAAGCCCCCCACCCCCCAGTTCCCCGTTGCGTGTTAGTTTTCCCTGAGAGATAGGTTTGTTAGTTTGACGTATTTTTTAAAATTGTTTCTATTAGCTCACACTCTCCTGATATATATCTTGTACAAATTTTCAATCGTTAATATAACACGTTTTTATTCATCCAATCCAAGTCAAATACATTTCATTTAACCTACAGTGAAGGTAAATTGGTGTTGATACAGATTTTTCAAATATTAATTTAATAATTAAATTATGAAAATTTATGGCACTGTTGGGATTCGAACGATGAATCTTCATGTTCAAAGTCTAGCGCGCTTGGCACTGCGCCAAATTTCCAATACCAAGAAATTAAATTCTCAGACATATGAATTTTTTCGACCGTCTGGCTGTCATCGAAACCTCCATTGTACAACCTAAAACTGTTGCCATGGTTACCACAAAATATCATAAATAATGCTGTAAGGTTGCAATTGAATCAAACGAATAAAATAAGCAAACTGGAAATATGCAAACAATGATAAAAGTTTAGGTATTTACTTTAAAAAAAGTTTCTATATTACTTGTTATAGAAGCAGATTATTGTAACATCAGCTCGGGTTTGTTGTGAGGATCGTTGCTTCGCCTAGTAATGGCTTCAGATCCATCTCTTCAGGTGGTAGTGATTTCCTAAGGAGTCAATTTCAAGTAAAATTTGATTTTTGAAACGTTTTACTATTTTATAAAGAAAACGTGATTTAAAATATAGAGACAACTTGTAAACCAGTTGCACTAACATATATATTTCTATTGTAAGGCTTAGCGAAGGGGAATGAATCAAGATTTATTTTGGAAGACAAATGAAAGAGCGAAACATGCGTTTCACTTAAAGACGAGACGTGATAGTGTGGCGTAGACTAGAACTAACCTCAGCCAGACGATGACGTCACAAGGCCTTATCACACGATTAATAAAATAAACATGTTAGGGAAACATGCACATTGATAACGCTATTAAACAGCCGTATATTTTAATGCAGAAAGAAAACCTTCTGTAATGTCGTACATTCAGTCTCGGCGGAGTTAAGAAGAATCGCTTGTCCTTGATGTGTTTATTAGGATGTACTACTACAAGAAGCAGGCTCCACTCATTCCTTCTTCGAAAAAATCTCTCAACATCCTGAGGCGGAATAAGTACAGGGTGATATGCATCGGCTTTTTCATTGGATTTATTTCGGGCTTAATGCATAGGTTGATATTTGGTGAAAACATACACTGTCTGAAAATATTGTTCTTAGAATCACCCGTAATGCTCGCCCAAGAGAGCTCGGAAGAGTGGCTGAACAAGGACCCGTTGGACATTGTTGGAGTTCCGGACGAAGATATTGGCAAATTGGGAAACTCGTCGTTTTTACTGTTCACGGGCGTAATGACAGCTGACACGTTCCTCAACACGAGAGCGGTCGCCGTGTACGAAACTTGGGGTCGACATCTGCGTGGGCATATTGGATTCTTCTCGGCGGAGAACTCAACGCAACCGGAAAAATACCCTTATCTACCGGTCATTAGGCTGAAGGGAGTCGATGACGTGTACCCACCTCAGTTGAAGGCTTACGAAATGTTACGGTATATTTACAAGAACTACGGACGCTATTACGAATGGTTCCTCAGAGCCGATGATGATGTCTACATCAAAGTAGATATGTTGGTAGAGTTTCTAAAAAGCCTTGACTCTACAGTACCTTATTATATAGGTCAGCCTGGACGAGGAAACCCGGACAAGGCTGGGCTACTGGGGTTGGGGCCGTTCGATAACTTCTGCATGGGAGGACCGGGCGTGATATTCAGCAGGGCCATGTTGTCAATGATGTACCCTCACATTGACAGGTGCATCAGAGACTTGAACACCACGGAAGAAGACGTCGAGCTCGGCCTCTGCATCACCAGATATTTGAACTACCAGTGCTCGTACGCCCATGACGTAAGCAGTATAAACCATTCTCTGTATTTATATTGTGAAATACATTACTTACTCTTTATACATTAACTTAACATCGTAGCTATATCTAAAGCAGTAACACCGCCTACTCATGAATTTTATGAGTAAATTTTCATCATGAGGAAACTAGTTTCTTTATTTTAAAGGTTTTCGTACCGGAATCGAACCGATATATGGTTAAAGGTACAAATACCGACAGGAACTAGCATTCGAAATCTGAAGAATTAATTTTCTTTTTTCAATTATTCTGAGCGAATAACAGTTTTACTTTAGAATAATAAATGTAAACTAATACACACACACATACACGCGCGCGCACACACACACACACACACACACACACACACACACACACACACACACACACACACACACACACACACACACACACACACACACACACACACACACACACACACACACACACACACACACACACACATATATATATATATATATATTTAGTAATAAACTGTTTAGCAAAACAGTTTCTTCATATTCACTCTTCATATATTATATATTTATGAGCTTAAACAGGAACCTTACATGGTATATTTGCGAGTCAATTTTATATATATTTTCTTATATAGTAATCAAAAACCACTAAGATCATCTAAATACAAGAATTATTTATTAAGTATTATTAAAAGATTTTCGTTGATAAACAGTACCATCATCATCAAGAATGAATAATATAATAATGTAAGGTATAAAACAAATATTAAATTAGAAAAAGCATTGTTGCCAAATTTACAAAAAAAGTTTATTTGTTTCTGTAATTTTATAGACATTGAATATAATTTTCAAATTTAGAAATAAATATATATATTGAATAGTAGTTAATATTTGGAGTACATCCACTCATTTTGCAACGCATGAAGTACAGTTCTTATGTTTAGCTAGAATCTCATCTGGCTTGATGGTTTGGTAATGAACCAAACACCAGTTGAAGTGGGAACTGTTTTTCTCACAAATTTTACTGTTTATATATATATACATACAGTAAAATCCGCTAATACGCTCTCGTTTAGCCGGTTTACCGCTTATTACGATATTTTTCTCAGATCCTAAGCTTTACCATCAACAAAGATACTAATTCTCACAGATAGTACGCTTTAAATCCCGCTTATCATGCTTTTTCGACTCAACAATTTTCTCGACCACTATCGGAAATTTTAACGCGTAGCAATAAATTACAAATAAAAACGCAAATCTGTAGTTTTATAAAGTTCAGCAGTTACGGTACAGTATAACACATTAATGCGTATGATTTATTACGGAATGGAATGTATAAAAATGAATAGAACTTTGATATAGACGGTCTAAAATGATTCAGTAGCATATTTTCATCAGAGATATAGAGCCGCGAATTTGGATGGCATAGGGTGAAAGCACGTTTCTGTCTACTTAGTAAAATAATCCTTGATTTGTTTACTGTACATGTACAAGTATAGTATACACTCTACCATGAACGCAATTTCTCCTCCCTCCTTTTCACCCTCTAGACGTTACCTACATCCTCTAAACACGGATGTCATACAGTACGTACTTAACTGAATGTACCATAAGATCATTTATTATTCCAGTGTGTAGTTGTTGCTAAGTAAAAGAGTGGTGTGTTTTTTAGTCTTACGAGTTGAGCGGGAGAAAAAGAAATGCTTTATCAGTTGATGATAAATTGAAATTTTAGGTAATTCACATCTGAGAAATTAAAAGCAAATCGTGCCTAATCTGAACATTCTCAGTTACACATTAAAAACAAACTTTAAAAAAAGAAAAAGGACTTAGAAGAGAACGCAGTGCAAGGTGAATCGAAAAAATGGAAATAAAAACTGGGAAGTGTGAAGAATTGTAAAAACGTATTGTTATAATGGTTTCATCAAACTCTTAGCTCACGTCTGTCCTCGAATGGGACATTTATAACAGAAATATCACGTGAAATCGTAGAAAGAACTTCGCTTACCGAAACGGCACTTGAAATTGCAAAAGATCTTTAAATTAATAATTTTACTCGGTCTACTGGGTAGATTGACCGGTTCAAAACCACGTATGGCCTTGTATCAGTGGACTCAGTAAACGAGGAAGATTTTGTGTGTGGAAAGAAGCCGTGTTACCACAGCTGCTGAAGGATTTCTCCCCGTATGATGCTTTTAATTCTGACGTGTTTGGACTGTTTTCAAACTTATGTCAGATAAGTAGCTTGTTCATAAGAAGGACACGGTGGAAAACTAAGTAAAGAGATTTTCAGCAAGCCTACTAATGTGCGCGAAATCAGATGGTTCAGAAAAATGTGAATTGTTGGTCGGGGGAAAGTCGAAATGAAGGCAATGTTTGAAGAGCTTCCACTCGTTTCCATGCGAGCGTGACAGGTGAACAATTAGTTTTATGGGTAAAACAACTAAAAACAATTTTTCTAAGAAATAATCGAAAGATTCTTCTACTTATTATAACTGTCCAGCACATCCGAAAAATTTTGAAACAAGCAACATAAAAATCGCGTTTCTATCACTGAATGGTACAAGAAAACTTCAACCTTAGATTTTCTTGGGTTTATATTGCAGAAATATGGATTAAATGTGGGCCAATGTAACGTCACAACACAATATACGATTCGATCTTTTAACCCTCCTGTACTTTTATTGATGTACTGATTATAACATTTCTTATATGTGGAAAATTTGTAAGGCAAAACGCTCTTAAGTGTCTCATGAGTTAAAAATGGAATTATGTGGTCAAAATGTGTGTAATGTTGGAAGTTATTGCGACAAATAGTTCTTACGTTTCTCATAAGTTTAAAATGGAATTATGTGGTCATATATATTTTCATTATTCATGTTGATAAATCAAGTTTATTATTTTTGTAACTTATTATAATAGTTCAAGCTTATGTTTCTTTGAAAATTATTCCCAATAATGAGGATTAAATGTGTGTTATTGCTGCAAGTTAATGTAAGAAATTAAATTTATACTTCTTAAATGATAACTTATACTTAATTTATTATTTCTCTGAAGATAATTCCTAATAATGTAAAATAAATGTGAGGCAGTGTCACAGGTTAAAGTAACAAACCAACCTTATGTTTCCCTCAAGATTATTCGTAATAATTTGAATGAAATATGTGTTAGTGTTGCAAGCTAATATACCAAATCAACTTTGTTTTTCTGTATGGAATTCCTTATAATGTGGATTAATTCTGAGATAGTGTTTCCATTTATTATAAAAAATGAAGCTTATGTTTTTCTTGAATTCGTATTGGTGTTGGGTCTACTTTCTATGAGCATTGTATAACAAGCTGGCAGAGAAATTAATTTAAACATTAGAAAAATATTTTTGACTTTTTACTGTATAAATAAAAATCATAATTTTAAACAAATGAGTCTAATCTTGATAATTTATTCACTGTTCGTGTTCTTGTATTTTAGAAGGCCTAAGTGGTTTCAGTTTGAACACGTCAATTTCAGTGCCTGTGGTAAGGTGCCAGTAAAATGGCTTTAGTACCACCGATTTAGAATATTGTACATTAAAAAAGATTAACCTTTGCATAAAATGTGTTTTCAGATTATGAACGTGTTGGCACATGATCTGAAAGCGAATGATACTGTTGCGAACAATACGTTCCGACAGCCCGGAAAGTACACCTTGATTACATTGCATCCGTTGAAGAACTATACAAACCTTTACGTTTTCGACAACTTCCACGAGGTAAGTTACCGTAATGGGATACATCACATGTTTGCTTTTACTGTTATTACAACATGATTACCCGAAACGTAATCAAACCAAATAGGTACGTCTTGAAGCGTATTCTAACTGTAATTACTACTTACGTTTTTCTGTCTTGATGTAATACTTTTATGGGTACTTTTAACGTATTACCAAGCGGCGTCAATTCTGAATATCACGAAGGATTATGGGAACCGGATGTACATGGATGCATCCGGAATGACTGCCGCGGACATAGAGGAACCAGTAAAATACATCAAAAGAAACATGGAACATGAAGGTACGAGAAACAGGATTAAAAACCGAAACGATGATCAAGGACCTTAGATAAGAGTATAGACCAGAGCCAAGGATATAAGGATATAAATGAAATTGAGAGGATGTTTCTTCTTCAAAAGAAGAGAAAGGAAACTGGAGGAATGAGCCCTATCTTAAAGAAAGAAAGGGAACTTGGAGCTAACACAGAGAGGGATCAGAGAAATGGATGGAAATTCAGTACCAACAGGAGCGGGCAGAGTACACACCGCGTCCCAGGAAAATGAGCCACGGCTACATAATCTAGAGTCAAGTGTTCAATCAAAAATCTAAATGCAGCATTACTAATAGCAACAAGGTGTAGAGGGGAATGCCGCGAGCGATCCAAGAGAAAAACAATAAACTGGAGAGAAAGGGACAAAAAAGTAAAGAAACCTAAAAACCAGATAGTAAAGAAAATAAATAAAAAGAGATATAAATAAAACAGCAAACATGAATCAGGTACACCAGGATACAGAGTTGAAAGTTCAGGTTAGTAATAATAATTTTAATCATTGTAACTATAAAAGATACATTATTTAGTGCATGAACTATATAAATAGTAATATTATTAAAGCGAAATAATAAAGAATTTAGTGAAATAACTCAAAAAAGGTTAGGTTAGTAAAGGGATAATACTTCACTATATATTCCTCAATCTTAGGACTTTTTGCAAATAGGTTAGGGAGTTATTGAATAGACAAGGATTATTAACATAAATTATGGATTGATTAGGGCAATAAAAGAACAAATTAAAATATAAACTTAATAAATTTGTTAGTGTAAACAATATTTTTAAATGTAAAAGTAAATCCAATTGATAATATATTAATATATAGAAATACAAAAACCTATACACTAAAACAAATTATAAATTAATTTTAAAGTTTGTTATGAAAAATTGTTATTTTTCAATAAGCAATTATTTTTTTTAAATATAAATTAAGTTTCACTGGAGTCTAATTCTATGGTATCCTTTAAGCCAAAAATGTCTGTCAAAGATTCCGTGACCCCGATAAAAACGTAAAGGAGTTAGAGGTTAAATATAAATTAGGGATCTATATGGTTTTATTATATATTGAGAAATTTGTTCTTCTGAGAAATTTATTTCTTAAAATACAGGTTTCGAACCAAAATTCGAACTCGAGAAATAAATTATTACGTTTCTACGGACAAGGTGCGGTGTAACATCAAAGAGTGGGAGGTAGGAGATGAGCTGAGTTCTTGGTTCCAGGTGAGGTAAGAAACGTCCGTAGGATGACATTGATTTCTGTGTCAATAAGCTATTTGAAATTGCTAGAATGTTCATCATCTGTTTAAACTAACTGTCGCCTGCTCTCGTATTTTATAAAAAAGTCGGAAACATTGTATTCAGGATATTAAGAATGTGTAGTTTTTACTTTCCGATACGATTACTCCGTCACCAGTTGTGCGAGTGAACAACTTACACAAAGCCTTTCCCTCAACGCTACATAGGGCTTTTTGCAACTATTATTCGTAAGTACTCAAACTACTTCAAGTAGAAAATAAAAAAAAGGCTAAATTAACATAAAATTTATTTACACAAAGTAAAGCAATGAAATCTGGTTCTAAGTAGATACCCATGTGTTCCTTGATAAAGTCACTCTAGATATAGTTCACATACTCTTTTCCCTGATGTTCCAGACGCATAAACTACTCACACTTGAAATACTTTAAGGGCGACAGTAGGATAATCCTATTTTTTAAGGGACAATAAGAATTACTCGTTCTTCGCTATGCACCTTGAGGTTTTTCTGGGACAGCTGGCATTTTTTCATCAAGAATGTACTCAATTTTTAACTTCAGGCGGCGCTGAAAAGTTGGGATTAAAAGTGTCTCTTGTAACCATTGAAGCATTAGTCTTTCGCTCATTATTTTTAAGAAATCTCATCTTGAAATTAGTTAAATTTTTTGGAAATTGTGTTAAGCACATAAATTACAAAAGGGTTATAATGCTATTAATCCTGGCGTAAAAATCATAGATCCCTTTTTGTGTTTTTAGACTGCAACTAATTTCACAGTCTTTATTTAAACTTTGATCAGTTCAAATAAAACTATTTACAACACAGACATAAAATTATTATTTGTACTTTACAGCAATATCAGTTCAAATAAAACCATTTTCAGTAGAGGCACTTAACATGTAACAACAGAGACCATTTACAATCTATCACATTTTCCCACTAAACTGGACACCCTTGCTCTACATACGCTTACACAGGCAACATAATAAAGGGCACGACAAACAAATACCGCACTTGTAACTGAACGAACAATCAAGAAATTCTCATAGGACAATGTGATCGAGGCATAGAAAGTGGTCCTGGCTGTTTTGGGCAACCATTAAGTAATAACATTTTCCGAAACCCATATCTTCTTGGTGGCGAATGTTTATGAATCTAGGATTTAAAAATCACCAGAGATGCATAAAACTATCTACATATAGTACAATATTTACATATTGGGGAATTTAGTACTGCAATATATTTCAAAAGTATCTTTGGCCATGGAACATGAGTCTCTCTATAGAACGTGAATAAGTAACTGACGTTGAGACCAATCTGGTCAGTCGATGGATGGTTCATGAACAGTCATGCAGTGTGGAGAGTATCTTCAATCAAGCAGTTGAATCCACACCATCATGAAACCTACCTCAAACTCGTGACTCCCAACCGGGTTTGTTGGTCAAATCGGACCTTTACAACCACTCTCGGTTACTTTGCACCTAGGCAGAGACAAAGACTGAGTCAGCGGCACTCCCGCCACTTTAAATATCGATTATTGTACTCCCAATAGGACTCTTGCTATGTGTTGTTGCTCCAAATTAAAACTTGGATGAGATAAGTAAGTTGGATATTTGTTGGTTTCGAAATGATTGGCTCCATCCTATAAGTATCGTTTAGAAAGGTGTGGAGTCCACTTCCGATGTTTTTGTATTACTGCCTATATGTAGGTTATTGCTTGACCTTACGAAGGCAAATGTGGCGAAAAGAGTGGAAAGACGCAACAATGCCAGATCCTAACATTATTACAGGTGCATTCTGGGAACCTTGTGTGACGCAAATGACGTCAGTTGGCCTGTCAATTATAAATCCGACAGCCTGGTATTTAATGATTGAATGAACAATAGATCAATAACAAATTAAACAATTTTTTTTTCTGTCACCAACAAAAATGCGTTCGATTATATGTGTTGAAGATTTCTTATTATAACTCATTAGGGCGATCGCCTTCAGCTTCCTTAATCAAATAAAAAAACTTCTCTCTATTCTTTCAGTCCAACAGAATACAGGATCTTTATTTGGAGAACGCAAAGATGCACAGAGAGATATACGAAATAGCTGGGCGGTTGAAGAGGCCTGTTGAAGTGAACGAAACTCTTGGCAACACCAACATACTCGGTAAGTCTAATATATCCTGTTTTACGATAAGTATTCTACTCTCTTGGCACCTACTTTAGTGCTTATTAAATTATATTACGGGGGAAATGTTTCATACATCCTTTGACTATTTATAACAAGTTGACAGCCAATTTAAAAAAAAAAATTATCGTCATTTACAGTGAGTAAAACTTTTAACCCCACACATGTGGTGACTAATTAGAGCATTTATTGCGGACAAAAGTACGATAATACAAATCTCTTAGCAGCCTTATTATTAAGCTTTGCCAGTAGAGTCTGTGAGGTTTTTCGTAACTCAATGAGGGTTTATGAACGGACTGTGAGGGTTAAGTGTGGCTTGTGAGGGTTTTATGAGCAGGATGTGAGGGTTATGTGTGGCTTGTGAGGGTTTATGTACAAGTTGTGAGAGATTGTATACTGCCTGTAAGGATTTATCCACACCTTTTGAGGGTTATGTGCAGCTTGTTAGGGTTTATGTAAAACCTGTAAAACTTTCTGTGAAGCTTATCAGAGTTTCTGCAGGATATATTTCGACCCTTCTTAATTAATCAACGTTAACAAGATTGAACAAAAAAACATTTTGACGACTTTTGTAGCGAAAATGCACTACATGTATTTAATAGTCAATTTAGTTGAATATTATGTTTATAATTTATTATGTTTCTTCAACTATACATGCTTCTTCGGTCCCAACTTCCACTTATTCTGATACGAACATACTTCTAGAAAGCCGGTAATTGTGACTTCCAATTCCGATGATAAGAGAAACATTCCAATCGCATTGAATGGCTTATCAAATTCCTTCTATTAGTACACACTCTCCTTATATAAATCTTGTACAAATTTTCAATCGTTAATAAAATAAGTTTTTATTCATCCAATCAAGTTCAAATACGTTTTTTAAATCTATTGTGGATGACAATTGATGTTAATACAGTTTCTTCAAATATTTATTTATTAATTTAAATTAAAAAAATTTAATGTCCAGGTCGAATTCGAACTGTGGATCTACACATTTAAAAACCAGCACTTTTATCAAGTGATAAAACTTTGCCAGAGCTAAAATTGCTTAAAGATGTACTACATGAAATGATAAGAACAAGGTTATTTGCAATAGTGAAGCATTACAAGAGGTGGATAGAATGAGAAGTTATCGACCGCCATCAGCTTCTTAAATTATAAAGGAAAAAAGAAAGCAAATAAATAGTAAGAAACAAAAATCATAACCAACACCATTAATAGTATAAAGAGAATTGAAAATTAATTATAAGGAAATTTGTTTTATATTTTGCCACTTAATATTGTGACTGTCATATATATATATATATATATATATATATATATATATATATATAATAACATTTTTCTTTGCGACCTCAGTAGGAATTTACTTTAAAAAAGTCTTTTTCTATATTACTTTTTTAACTTTTTAGGCCAGTGTTCGTTATATTGTAATTTGTTCAAAGTTTGACCTAATTATAAAGCTAACCATCAGGTAAACCTCTTGATCAGGAAGCAAGGAAGTTGGGTGTGAGTAAACGATTAATTTTGGCTGATTTTACTCACTGAATAGCAAAGTAATTGATGAGTACTAAACATTGTGAGGATTTAGAGTCCTGAGTAGGGCTTATGGTTTGGTAGATTAGCAAGTCTGACCGCAGGATATTGCGTTGGCCTAAGAGAGGGGCTATTATTCGTAATCAAACACTTGTTCCAACAATGAAAAGTTACTTTACA
Organism: Prosapia bicincta; assembly: GCA_036971475.1. Taxonomy (NCBI): domain Eukaryota; kingdom Metazoa; phylum Arthropoda; class Insecta; order Hemiptera; family Cercopidae; genus Prosapia; species Prosapia bicincta. The sequence continues at coordinate 71,747,043 of JBAIZL010000001.1, forward strand.
GCTATTTCCAACCCGGGATTATATTTTAGAGGGTACAATTTTACTTGAAAACGCATGAAGGGGTACGGGAGGAAAATGGCTGGGAACCGCTGGTCTACAACACAGTAGCTCTTCCCATGCCCTTCCACTGAAATTTATATGTAACCGTTTCAAGATTCAAGGTCAGGGTTCAACTCTTTCTTCATTTTCTACACCCAACAACAATAATCTTTGTATACTGATTAGGTATGTAACTTGTTGATGTAGGTCGGCCGTTGAGTTTAAGGAAGTTTGTACCACAGACAGAGGATGAAGTGATAAGTTGGGATTTCATTTACGAGACAAACATCTGTTCAGACAAGTACGTGAATCCAAATGAGAGGATGCCTTCCGCTATAATGGAAGGACTTAACGAAGCTGATATTTTGGTTAGTACAGTGACATTTTGTATTAAACTAAATAAAAGATTTTAAAAAAAGTCAAATGAAAAGCGCGTAAACATACCATAAGAAAGACATTGACTGTTCTGGAGAACGTTTTGAAACGACAGTAGCAAAAAAAAAAAAAACACTCTAGCTTTGAAGCATAATTTTTAAACGTTTAAGTCTAATTTATTTTACGTTTCAAGTTATTTATTTGTCTGCATTCATTTCTGAAAGTTAATTTCTTTCTAGCTTCAATTTCGTTGTTCTATTTATGTATTTGTGTGATTTTTTTTGCTATTGTATTTTGTTATTATTGTGTCTTTTTTATGGATGAATTAATCCTAATGATCTAATTTTTAATTTATAGTTAATAAATAATATTTGGTCTTCACTCACAGGAAGTAACAAAATAATTTTGCATCCCTTGAATTTATCTTCACCTTTTGTGTTTTCCGATTTGTTAATAATTGTGTACTTGATTATTGTGTATATTTCATTACTTAACTATTTAGTATCGTATTACACCAGCAAGTTGGGAATCCGCAATGTTAGGATTTGTTGACGTAAAAAGAGTTGACGCAATATCGTGAAAGACTACACAGTTTTGTTTTATTTTTTTGGGCTGCATTAGACTATTAATGTGCGGAGAAGCCGCTGACGACATCCTCTATTGAGTCTATTATATTCTGAGACACAGCTTTCTCTATGTCTACATCTCTTTCACATTTAGGCACAGTAGTCAACACAGAGTGGTTGTGACGGACATATCATCCACCATCAAGCAGCCAATTACTGCCTGTGGCACCCAAGTCTCTTGACGTAACTCGTGAGTTATATAGCAATATTAAACCATAGAATAGGGAATAAATGAACCCTAATTTGACGAACGTAAATTTATCTTTATAAGATTAAAAATTTCTTAAACAGAAAACATTTCCTGGCTCATGCAACGCGGGAGAGAGGATGTGGAATCGAGACCGTCCTGTCTTCGTGTAACCGATTTCAGCCGTTCTCAGGACTACTATATTTTGTGTTTTTACTCACCAGAATTCTTACGTAACTTTTAGTGTATTTAAGCAATTAAAATAACTACTTGTGAGGAAATAAAATTTTGATAACATATTTAATATTTCTAAATTTTAGTCTAAGGTGTACTTCACGCAAAACTACCAGTACTACTACATCGATAAGAAATTCTTCGCCTACATTCGCACTGACCCTATTCATGGATTTGAGTTCATTCTGAATCAGAAGATGTCGTTTCCAGGTGGAATAGGAAATTTGAACAAAAACCATTATTTCCAACGTGCATACACAGGTGATGTAAAAATAATGTGATAATTACAATAATAACACTTGAAATCATTAATATACTCATCTTCATTTCTGTTAGGAATATTTCTATATGTTTAAGTACAGTTTTCTGCCATCCCTAACGATTCAATATTCTACTCTGTTGACACGTTTTGGAGTAACTCAGTGCACCAGATGTACGTAAGAGTAACGACCTGCTTTGCAGCTATATTTTTGGTGAAAATGGGGCAGATTACGAGGGAAGCAGTTAACCCTAACGGGACAACTAACTTAGTTTTGCATGCCTATTTTAGTTTCGAGTAGACTACAGAAGAAGAAGTGAATTTCACCCTCCCATAGTCTGCCTAACTGGGTATTTGTAAGGTAATATAACTGCTTATACCTTACCATATTGATATTCTAGCATCAAAGGTTCCTGCATGATTTATTCCGAGGTGTTTCCTGGCAGAGTTTCTTTATTACTAGGTTTTTTCATCTCGTTCTTGCGTGACACTTACCGTACTGTTTCATTTTACAATCTCCTGATTTTTCCAGGAAAATAGTTTGGTACATCGACAATCTAAACTGATTCTTTCACGTGTGTTGCCGATACTAATCGCATGCGCATTTGAAACAGAAGCAGTTCATCTGAGGATGGCTACTGTGAGTTTACCCAGATCTTGGTGTTTAATGGGCAAAAAAAAGAATCATCAAATAGCTTCATCTTTGTGTAGACGCTATACCATTTTTTCATCGCCATGGCTACATCACAAACTCACGAGCAAAATATGCAGTCTAACTAATGGAACAACTCAACTCTAAATTTAAAGCCGACAAAAACGTGTTTTATGGATAAACGAAGAATTACGATACAGAGCTCACTAATGCAGTTGCAGCTTTTGGAGAAAAGCCTTACAAAGAGTGTGAAAAATCGAAGTTTCAATATTCCTTCCCAGACGTTTTCTAACTATTTTGGTGAACATAGACTTGGACGAGATGGCTGCTGGGGGAATTTTACTTAGTATCACACAGTTCGTTTGGATGGGGAACTACAGGACTCACGTTAAACCGTTGTTATGAAATAAAATAAGATGTGTATTACATTATCAATTTTTCATCTGAACAGTCGAGTGCTCGTGGAATTTACTTTCCCCTTTTTGAACCAGTACTACCTAAAGCATCCGTAGCCGGTCAGGAATTGTATAACATACAAATTCACTTCACAGTTACTGCAGTTTCTCCATCCATCTACATACTCCATATCCGCTCGTACTCCATCTTCATGCCGGTTGATCCTTCGGTCAGCTGACACCCGGGCATGGTATGTACTCTGGCTCACGTGGCAGCCGCTTCTTTACAAATCGTGCTGCGAAAATTGTACATAAATTGTCTTTCTTGAGTCAGATGGTCTATTGGTAATTCCTGGCATCACCTGAACCTTTGAATTGTCTCTGTCAATCCACATATTTGCTTCTTCATAAACAACGATACGGCAGTTAACATGCAGTAATTTTCGAAAAAAATATTCTTTTCCAAACACTGTAATCAGTTTTTACTGAAAATTAAATTTCATTTAAACTTTTTGTTACAGGCATTGCAATTCGAGAGACCTTCGAGAGAATCGATGTTGACGAAGATGATGAAGAAAAACAAGAAAAATCAAATTGGTTTTCCAAAAAGAAGAAACATAATAGATTTCAAAACTTGGGTGAAAAGTTTATTCACTTTATAATGCCCTTGTCTGAGAAATTCCCAGTGTTCGTCAGATTTATGGGTATGATAGAAGAACTTTGCTTCAAGAACGGTGAAAACGTGACATTAATAGTAGTGCTGTATAAGACGAAAGACTTGGAAACGTTCGAAAGGACCATCAGGATTATAAACGACTTCCAAGCTAAGTATCCGTACACGAATATAACAGCTTTGGTGAGGGAAGATAAGTTCGCGCGAGGAATCGCGTTGCAGGCCGGCGTGGATTTCCTCGAAGACAATGACCAAGCATTGATGGTCTTCATGGACGTGGACATGCTCTTCACAAAGGACTTCCTCTACAGAACGAGGGCCAACACGGTTCAAGGTAAAATGGTTTATTTCCCTGTGAACTACAACGAGTACGACCCCAATATACTTTATAATAAAACCACGGCAAGCGACCATTTCCTCATAGACGAAGACTCCGGCTTCTACAAAGACTTTGGTTTCGGTGTTGCCTGCACCTATAAGAGCGATTTTATAAATGTAAGTCAGAATTTTTGTGTATATGATTTAGGTGTAGATGTTAATGGTACCAATTAATAATTACAAGGAAAGTTAAATAGAAATCAAAACATGGTTTGGGAAAATCTATTTAAAAAAATATTCTCCGTATGTTCTATATGAATCCTAAAAACATACAGGCTTTCCTTTTATGCAAATTCTTTCTCTTTACATAAACATTTATTTTTTAAACTTACTGTTTTTGTGTTGTGGTTTTTTTGCTAAGATAATACAAACAAGTGTAATTTATTTCTTAGAATTAAGTTCTGATCTTGCGGCACCTGGCCACAAGCTTTAGAGGTAGACGTACTAATATAAAGTCTGTTCTAAAAACATTCGATCGGAAAATATTAAAACCTCACATATTATAAATAGTACTGTTATTAAATCCGTGTTAGGCCGATAGTAGCCAACGCTAACGCAGCTCGGAAACACGTTTTAATTAATGCTTAAGCTCTTGCTGTTCTAGGCACGCAGGGTATACGGAACTAGCCTATATATATATATATATATATATATATATATATATATATATATATATATGTGTGTGTGTGTGTGTGTGTGTGTGTGTGTGTGTGTGTGTGTGTGTGTGTGTGTGTGTGTGTGTGTGTGTTGACCCTTTTATGTACCTGATCTAAAATTAAATCTCTTACATTAACGGAAGTGACTCTTGTATTAAAGAGAATTGATGTTCAAAAACTTATTTTCCGTTCAACCTGGAATAAATGTCAATGAAAACACATTAAATCGCTTCTATTTTTCGAAACAATTTTCAACTGAGACTACTCCGAAGAATCTCTTTTTTTCACATTTCCACGTAAAATGTATTTACTTGTCTAATAGAGTCACGTGATCCAAAATTATCTGCGACTGACGTCACACAGTGACTAGCCACTGCGCCTCACTTTGCATAACATATGTTATAGAACCGACCAAACATGGCACACTATTTGTTTCATAGATATCTTCTTAATCTCTTTGATGTGTTTCAGGTCGGAGGGTTCAACACCTCGATTCAAGGATGGGGAGGAGAAGATGTGCAGTTGTTCAACGCGTTTATCGCCCACAATATGACCATCTTCAGGACTAGCGATTCGGGTCTGGTTCACGTCTTCCACTCGAGATTCTGCGACCCGACGCTGGTCAAAGAACAGTTCGTTATGTGCATGGGGACAATGGCGGACAGTATCATAGGCGTTCGCCAGCTATCCAAAATAATTTACTCCGACAGGGAAATGTTCACAAAGTACGCTAGGAAGATTCATCACTTGGACACGCCTTCAAAGAAAAAGACTAAAGAAGCCGAAAAAAATTAGAATTAGGTACACAGATTGTACTTATTTGTCATTATTATCTTCGTACAGTGCGTCTAATCTGTGGGTAAAAATGTTTTGTATTTGTATTTTTGTCTGTTGCTATGACTCGTGTACTGAGTCGTGACCTTGGCTCTCGGTTGTACGCACCACTAACCATATTGGTCCACAGACAGTTCTTTATCTTCGAAATGATTTCGTTATAACTATGATGGCCTCCTCATCACAAAAGCTTGCATATAGAGGAAGACAAATAATATTTAGATTGCGAAAATCATTCAAAATTACCATCAAAAACATATTGAAATATTTATAAAACAGCAAATTGTAAACAAGTATCGCAAAATATAAAACATTTATTTTTGATAATTTTCTACTTTTCCGCTAGGAATTTCTTATTTAGAGAATCATAATTACCTACCATTCCCAGCATCGTCACACTACTCGTTGACGCGATTCGGAGGACTTCCATCAGTCAGAACTTTTTTTGAACTCTTTATGAACTCAGAGTTCATAAAAAGTTCTGACTGATAGAGGTCCTCCGAAACGCGTCAACAAGTAGTGAGACAATGCTGGGAATGGTAGATGATTATGATTCTCTAAATAAGTATTTATTTTTGTTTGTGTAAATTTCAGTGGAAGTTAATATACAAGTAATATTCAATATAACCTTTATAAAATGGCATATACAATCTATTTTAATAAGATTTAACAATTTTATAATAATTATAAAAAAGTTTCTATAATAATCTTTGATAAATAATAATGTTTTCTACAATCTCTACGAAAAATTATTAAACTTCTTTAAAAGTTTGAAGTTGGTTATCCCACTTTTCTCGAGTCACTAAAACCTAATGTTTATCACGTAGACATTCGTTCGAGGCTTTATACGGATGTACCAAACTTCGATCTGATGATTAATCATGTCAAGTGAAGAAAAAATCCTTTACAATTGTACTCTATCATGCCTAGTTTTCAGCCTGCATATTTGCGTTTATACAAAATAAGATTATATTTTTCAGTTGGCTAAAGGTATTAAATTTATACCTTGAAAAAGTATGTCTTCACAACTCATATTACATAAAAAACAAAAAAATATCCCTTTCGGTTTCAAAACTATTAGCGTAAAGAACCTTCAATGAAAAATATATAAATATTATTACTTTTCTACTCTACACATAAACATTCAAAACATAAATTTGTTACGCTTCCGAAAAATGAAAAGAAAGTAAAACGGTATTACCGCGTATTCTCCCTCGCTCAAACACACACTAATCAAGTTATTGTTGTTACGTCATAAACAGCTGATTAGTACTTCTAACAGCTGAAATTACCACCACGTTGTTGTAGGCATCCATCTGCGTAACACGTTTAAATAAATCAGAGATTAATTTTACAATTCTATATACTGTGGAACATAACTGCCCGTTATTTTGAACACTTCAATTACTGAAGTGTAAAATGTGTAGATGTAAGAGGCTATATATTTGTTTGAAAATTTTTTCATGTATTATAATCTAACAATAATTATACTGAGGAATAAATTTAAAAAAAGCCTAATTAGGCAGACAATCAGTTGATAATAATATTCTGTGTATTGCTTCAGGAACGTCTTTCTTGAGTGTTCAGGAATAATCAGTAAGCACATTCAGATTCCACTTTCCATGCTAGAGCTCTCCCCTGATTGAAATTTCCTGATGAATCTCTCACTGTGCTCGTCATAACCAAGGTTTTCAAGGCAAAACTCCAAGCGAAAATGTAAGACATGTATCTTTAGAGACATATTGCATCCCAATGCTTTGTATAAGTCAAGCATTTTTCTTAGTAACTTACCATAATTCTACCTTCTATGATTCCCCAGTATGCAGAAACATTTACAAACCCATTCCAGGCTGTTTTTTTATGACATTTAATCCTTTTAAATCTACAATTTAATCACTGTTCATATATATTGTACCCCATTAATGTCTCATTTGTAACATCTTCTGTTACTTTCCCATTTCTTATTGCAGAGTATATTTCTTTTAAATAAATAAAACCTGCACTATTATGATCCATTACTTTTTCGAAAATTTCAATGAGACCCAATTTATAAAAAGGTGGATATTTTCTGGATTGACAGGAGGGTTTTTAACGTTTTTAGAATAAATTACTCGAGTTTTTCTTGTATAGGCGTTGACTAAGTAAAAGCACCATGCCTTGACCTTTATTTCCTTAGATTACAAAACATGTATTTTTTTCTGAATCTGTTCGATAAGTGGTTTATTAATGTTCAATGATTTTTTTTTATTCCAGTAGCTTGAGCTGTCACTGACAGTTGCTGTCTTAGTGATATGTTTATATGGAATTTAATGTAGTTGGCTCTTGTTGTTGGATTAAGGTGACATGCTAATAAAATACAGTTTTAAAATTTAAATAGAGACTGCCTCTGTGTTAGACGGTTTGATAAATTTACGTATTAAGTATAATAATTTATAAACATTGGTGTAACAGAAAACGTATAAGAGATGGAGAAATTCTGATTACATTTCTAGATTCGGTGAATAAAGTAGCATAAATAACGTTATCAGCATTACTAGTCACAAACTTGATGCGGAACAGTTTTATTCAACTGGTAAAGAATTAATCGGTATAAATAAGTTATTTTAAAACATTTTATGAAAGAATAAAAAGAATATACTTATGTCCTCTACGTGAAAACGATCTCTACAATCTAACATTTGCGTCACCAAGTTAATGTATAAAATGTAAACCCAACATTTCGAATATAATGTAAACAAAAAGTAAAACTAAGAAATAGAGAAGTTCTAAAACAATAGCTACTTAAGCGTAATCAACCGGTTATGATCCCTTAAACCTCAACAATAATAACTTGATTAGAGGAATTTTAAGTGAGATATGCTCAATAAAACCTTTTAAAAACTAGACAAACTGTCACTTTATCCATTTAAAAGGAAACGTTTTTTTTAATTTTACATTTATAAAACACGTTTTGAAGAAAAAGATTAATTTTTAAAATATAAATTGAACACATATATATAAATTTTTTATATTTTTATACATAAATTGACAACTGCTTTGTAGGTGAATATCAATAGACAATTTCTGTAAATGCTAAATGTGTTATATGTAGGAAATAAATAAATGTTGAGAAGAATAGTATATTTTATTTTTAAAGATAAATAACCATTTGCACAAATTACTTTTAACAAAATATTATTAATATATTTGCAACTGTTAAAAATATAACTATTTTAAAATAATTTAAGAATATATGGTTTAAAGATATGATCAATCAATAATAAACTTATAGTCATTTAGTAAAATCTCAATCAACCAGTAGTCAATAAGCAGCCATTAATCTAGTCAATCAGCAGCCAATTAGTAGCCATTCATCAGGTCAATCAGCAGGTAATCATCAGTTAATAAGCAAGTGGTCTGTAATCAATCAACGTGTCATCCAGCAGTCAACCAGTAGTCAAAAAGCAGCCATTATTCTAGTCAATCAGCAGCCAATAAGTAGCCATTCATCAGGTCAATCTGCAGGTAATCATCAGTTAATCAGCAAGTGGTCTGTAATCAACTAACGTGTCATCCAGCAGTCAACCAGTAGTCAATATGCAGTCTTTATTCTAGTCAATCAGCAGCCAACCAGTAGCCATTCATCAGGCCAATCAGCAGGTAATCAGCAAGTGATCTGTAATCAATTAACGTGTCATCCAGCAATCAACCAGTAGACAATAAGCAGCCATTATTCTAGTCAAACCGCAGCCAACCAGTAGCAATTCATCAGGACAATTAGCAGGTAATCATCAGTTAATCAGCAAGTGGTCTGTAATCAATCAACGTGTCATCCAGCAGTCAACCAGTAGTCAATAAGCAGCCATTATTCTAGTCAAACAGCAGCCAACCAGTAGCCATTCATCAGGTCAATCAGCAGGTAATTATCAGTTAATCAGCAAGTTTTCTGTAATCAATCAACGTGTCATCCAGCAGTCAACCAGTAGTCAATAAGCAGCCATTATTCTAGTCAAACAGCAGCCAACCAGTAGAAATTCATCAGGTCAATCAGCAGGCAATCATCAGTTAATCAGCAAGTGGTCTGTAATCAATCAACGTGTCAACCAGCAGTCAACCAGTAGTCAATATGCAGTCTTTATTCTAGTCAATCAGCAGCCACCCAGTAGCCATTCATCAGGTCAATCAGCAGGTAATCAGCAAGTGATCTGTAATCAATTAACGTGTCATCCAGCAATCAACCAGTAGACAATAAGCAGCCATTATTCTAGTTAATCAGCAGTAAACAGTATTCATTCATCAGATCAATCAGCAGGTAATCATCAGTTAATCAGCAAGTGGTCTGTAATCAATCAACGTGTCATCCAGCAGTCAACCAGTAGTCAATAAGCAGCCATTATTCTAGTCAATCAGCAGCCAACCAGTAGCCATTCATCAGGTTAATCAGCAGGCGATCATCAGTGAATCAGCAAATGATCTGTAAACAATCAACGTGTTATCCAGCAGCCAAGCAGTAGTCAATAAGCAGCCAACCAGTAGTCATTGATCAGGTCAATCAGCAGGCCATCAGTGAATCAGCAAATGATCTGATCTGTAATCAATTAACGTGTCATTCAGAAGTCAAGCAGTAGTATCTAAGCAGCCATTATTCTAGATAACCAGTAGCCAATCAGCAGCCAACCAGTAGTTATTCAACAGGTCAATCAGCAGCCAATCAGCAAGTGATCTGTAATCAATGAACGTGTCAGCCAGCAGCCAAGCAGTAGTTAATAAGCAACCATTATTCTAGTCAATCAGCAGCCAACCAGTAACCATTTATCAGGTCAATCAGCAGGCATACAGCAAGTGATCTGTAATCAATCAACATGTCATCCAGCAGCCAAGCAGTAGTCAATCAGCAGCCATTATTCTAGTCAATCAGCAGTCAACCAGTAGCCATTCGTCAGGTCAATCAACAGGCAATCAGCAAGTGATCTCTAATCAATCAACGCGTCATCCAGCAACCAAGCAATAGTTAATAAAACAGACATTATACTACAGCTTAAATATAGAGATCAACATCAATATTATTAGAAAAATTAAAGCAGAGAACAAGGAAAGCTACGTCGGAGACCCTCCTTTATACCCCCGTGGCTGAACGGTTGTGCAATCATTGTTGCCGTTCAACGCCTCTAAGAGATTTACCCTTTTATTAGTTATGAGAATACATGATATTGTGAAGCATGTAGAATATTAAAGAGTTTTAAATAATAAACCACTACAGGACGAATTCTCATTGTTTAGTCGTCCTCTAAATGTGTCCATTACGCTGTGTTATGTCGAGTGGGATATTTCAAGCTCTTGAGGGCTTCTAGAGTTCGAGAACAATGCTGCCACACATTGGACTTGAGATCCCCACAGCATGTCAGGTAAACAACGTATTGGCCACTATGTATCACCACTACGTAGGTGTCACATCCAGGGAGCGTTTGGCTTGCAAAAGCTGTGTGAGCTGTAGCGTCATCATCTTGGAATGCGCCACTTAGTTGTAGCCGGGGGAAGTCTCAAAGCAAGGCGCAGTAGCGATCGTTCTTTACAGTAGTTCTCTCACTTGTAATATTTGTTAGGGCGCATGGATCAACGTTATTAAACGTTTGGGAATGATAACCGAAGAAGTTGAAACAGTATCCCTGAAATTACTCATAGAAAAATGGACAGCTTCAGAGAATGATTGAACACGTGTAAGAGCGATAAAGGGCTCAATTTTGAGAAAAGCATCGCTTAAACCACCAAGAATTTTTCTATCGCTATTTTTGTTGAGTATAAAAGTTTTCAGCATTCTTAGCATTTTCTTATGAAAATTTTTTGATGTATTCCGGCGGCTTTAAGCAATCGGACTTTCTATTTGCATTAGCCAGTAGTTTAAAAAAGACCAAATGTTGGAGGCCTTCGAATTCAAAAATGTCAAAATAATAATGCGAGCGTGGCAGAACACTATTGTATTTCCTTCTTCCATGGCTTTACAGTCTAGAGTGAACTTTGGCCTCCTCAATGAGCATACACCAGGTAGTTCGATCGTGAGCTGCTGCTTTTCAGTTACTCACATTCAATATATATATATATATATATATATATATATATATATATATATATATATATATACACACGTGTGTGTAGGAGCGTGCGCGCGCGCGTGTGTGTGTAATAGTACATAACTAACCTTAGTTCCCAAATATATATATATATATATATATATATATATATATATATATATATATATATATTTAACATATTTATATCTAATATATTAATTCTAATTAAATAGCAGTAATTATATATACTTAAAATAATAGTATATAATCTAACTTGACATACATCTAAGATATTGCAACTGTTTGTCCTACCATACTTATAGAAGAAGCCTTCCAGGTTTCGATAGTTGACCTACTGCCAAACATGAATTGGCTAAACATTTTTAGGTGTTGGTTTCTTAGCATAAAATGTATATTATTATAAGTTTGCTACCATATTACAATACCTCCTAACAGAGGATCTGTTTGTTGTGGCCACACTTCTCTCACAGGATCCCTCTACAAGTTGAAGACGATAGTTTCTTTATACTAGAAACAATAATGTCAACAATAGAAAATGTAGTTAGAAAGTAACGTAGAAATGGGACTTAATACGAGTGTTAAGAATGGCAGAAGAGTATATGACCAGTACGTTAATATATAATCTAACTTAGCAGAAACCTCGGTTACTACAAAATCGGCTGTATCCAAAAGATTTTTTTGAATATTAGATATAATTTTATTATTAGAAATAAATGATTTTAAGAAAAGAGGAGCACTAAAGATGGCGTTAGAGGAAACCATTCGTCCGACATTGATTAGTGTCATATTCTGTAAAGAAAACGAGCTGGCAAATGAAGATCAAATCAAAGAAAAGAGAGTGACATAAGACTACTAATAAAAGATACTACAAAAGGAAAAAAGCTGTAAGGTTTCGTTTAAAATTCAAAAATTTAAATTCCTCTTCAACTCGAAAAATGTATTTGAAAACTAAACCTGCATTTCAAAAAGGTTAAAGAACAAATTAGGATTTTCAAATGATTTCTAGAACGTAAGTGCCAATAAAGGAAAGCGTAGCTACTCTTAAGGGAATTGTAACGTAAAATATTTCCTAATCGGAAGGAAATAGCGTCTGGATTTCCGCACAACGGAACGTTTCTAGTCATATAACTCCTAAATCGTGGACAATGAGGTGAAAGCTGCTCGCTATAATATTCTGGAATGTAATTTGGAACATGTAATCTGTAACTGAATCGTTTAAGTTTGTTTTATAAAACTCACTCCCTTTCTCACAATAAGAACATGGTTCAGGAGATAAGTAGGTTAGTGCAGGCTTTCTTCTAACAAACACTAAGCTCATTCTTAATGTTCCTTCACCACTACTATTCTAGGACTTTAGTTTCCCATCTCATTGGTGTTTCTAGTGATTATTTTGACTTCCAACGCCACGGTTCTTCTTACTATAGACATGCTGTAGGCTCACTGTACAATATTTACCAGCCGTATTTACTTGCAGAGAATATTTAGCATTGAAAATAATCTTCATATGTGTTGACGATTCAATATTTACAAATGTCTATGAACTTTGTATTTACAATTGCAAAGCATGAACACCACGTCATATATATATATATTCAGCTACTTTGCTCGGAGCACAAATTTGGTCACTCGGGTACAAACTCAAATCTAGAACTCATTTACAAAATAAATTGCATTTTTAGAGTCACCCAAGTAAAATACTGATTCAGAGAGTTTCGAATCGTATCCAGGTAGGTTTTCTTACTACACCCAGTTCCTCTGGAATATATCATTTTAGAATGTCACTTACAAGTTCAAGGTAAGAATTCTCTTAAAAATTCTTTAATAAATCTAGTTCAAGAGTAAGGTTAGCTGGTAATGTTTTTCATAAAATACAATAATTTTTCTCCAATGTTCTGAAGAATTTCATTCCTACAAAATTTCCAAATAATATTTTCTTGTGAAACGTTAAAAACGCGATGCGTTTGATCATACCCCATAAATACCTTTCTAAAACATGTTCTATGGTTTGAAATTTAATCGTTCTCTTTGAGTTTAACTTACATAGATACATATTCCTACGGTAGGATCGCTGCAAGTTTATATATTTACTACCTGGATTAGGAAAGACACACGTTCTTGCTTCTAAATCATAAATAAAATATTTAGTATTTAGTAGAGTAAATATTGATATCACATTCATGTAATTCTCACACTATATTTAAAGAATTGGTCTACCATGTTTTAAAAAATGGCCTAATTAAAAAAAAAGATCCAACACACCTTAAGACCTAACGTTTAAATTATTATTAATCTGTTGAATGTAATAGTTTTCTAGGATTCTAATAGTTGTCTTATTTAGAATGAAGCATTCCTAATTTGAAAATCTAATGAGTATGAATGTACCGTAAATAATTACAAAAAACACGCAATTCATACAGCTATTCCAGTGAGCCAGTGCCTTGTAGCAACGCTGCGCTGTCTGGCAACTGGTGATTCCTGTGTTTCAATAGGTTACCTAATGGCGACGTCAAAGCAAGCAATATCGTACGTTGTACCAGCGGCTGTGATGCCCTGACAGCAGCGCCCCAAGAATACGCTAATGTAAGAAACTAACTTCTGGTCTCCCAATAGCAAATGAAACCGTCGTTTAGGCAGTCACGTCATGTCGTTTATTTCGATTGTTTGTATTCTGAATCGTAGCATCCCAAAGTAAATGACACTCGCGGAACATATCAATGAATTAAATTGTTTCTTTATCACTGAAAAACATAAGTATAAATAATAATAAAAAATTTTAAAACAACACCCACAGTAATACGAAGTAAACTGAACAGTCAGCGGTACGTCTACACGGCGTTAGTCGGTTCGGTTTCCTTTGATCCGTATCGACTTGATTCGGGTTGCGTTCGGTTCGGCCCAGCATCATTCGACAAGGCCGGATGGGACGTCCATTCAGACACCCACCACGAGAAACGAGCTGGAAGGAATGCAGAAAATGCGGTGACAAAAAATCAGTAGTGTACTACCCTTTGCAGAATTGTAAAAACATCACCCCCCCCTACCTGCTCACTGTTAGACCTTGCCGTAACACTGTCAATTAATTCATCTTGAACCTATTTAAATTGTCTAAAAGATTAAATCACTTACGATAGTGATAAAAGTTTCAACCAAAGGCTGTATTTTTACTTTCACACATGACACCGGCACAATATCAACTAAAACGTTGAGGCGAATGTTCGAGATTAGGGTAGTACTAACTGGCGCGTGCGAGAGACAATGCTTTGGGAATGGAAGGGATGTTAGGTAGATGGGATTTTCTGAGAATACTTCAACGCACCCCTCATACGTCGCCTCGGTTCTCGTGGTGGGCGAACTGTACCTGTTCGACATTGCCGGCACCATTCGGCATAGTGTGGACGTAGATTTAGATCTTGTTGACGTGTTTCGGGAAAACTTTATTAGTCAGAACTTTCTGTATACATTATTCAGTACATTGAAAAGTCCAATTGTTGTTGGTCTCTGAATCCGTATGCGTCTGTAGCATATGATTATAGCAGAACAGTATATGCTCAGCACATTAATCTATAGCTTACTTTGGTAGAGACTCAGGGTGTTGCAAAATCTGCTGTATCCGAACACATTTTGGATTATTACATAGTTTTGTTATTGAAAATAAATGATTATGAGAAGAGAGGAGCACTAAAGATGGCGTTAGAGGAAACAATTTGTCCGACGTTGATTAGCGTCATGTTCTGAGAAGAAAACGAGTTGGCGAAAGAAGACCACATCAAACAAAACAGAGTGAACATAAGAGTGGTAAAAAAGATAATATAACATGTGTGTGGGATAGAGGCTATGGAAACAGGCCTACTCGAGCACATGAAAAGTGTGTTGAGTTTAGGGCAAAAATGTTCGTGGATGTAATGAGTATGGATTGTCAATAGTTAACCATGTCTTACTATTGGTAGGTCTTAACTATGGATGGGCCGATTCCTAAAATTTTCGATTCCGATTCCGATTCTAAAATTTTCCTTTCGATTCTCGATTCTTTAGTCGATTCTCGATTCTTTCATGTTATATTAGCTTACATGCTAGGTCTCTAATAATTAATTTAATTAACATCTTGGTCATACGGCAAAACCATTTAAAAGTTCTGTTTCAATGTAATAGGCTACTTAAAACCTTCCACTTTGATTTATCAATAGGAATTTTTAAAACATATCAGATAACACGTGATATAGTTGATAGTTCAACTACATGAACTATTTTACCTGTAAGTTTATATTACTGTACATTATTTTGCTACATTTTTAGCAAAAATGTGCGGATCTTTATATCATGTAATAAATAGTTTCATTTGCTATTATAATCGTGTTTATTTTCTTTTCGCTCCGAAATATATTACATTACTGTGAGAGTAATATCTGTCTATAATATAATTGATTGAGGTTAAGTTTTGGAGGAATAATACAGTGTTTCTGTTATCCGTCTATTCGCTCAACCGTCATGGCCACGGTCCCGACGTGGCGATTAATCTAGTTTTTACTGTACTTTTTGTGTGTTTTGTTCTGACATCTATGAATCAGTGGCAGTAAGACACGTGGGGGGGGGGGGTAGTGTTGTATCGAAGAGAGAGAGAGAGAGAGGCAAGCGATGTCAAACGACCAGAAATGGTTACAATCTTGATTGTTGTTGCTTCATAAATAATAATATTTTCGTTTACTTTAATCATTTAATTCATCCAAATCAACTAATACAAAAATAAGATATAGTTGGTAATTAATTATTTTTCTAATAAATTACTCCACACACATATTTGAATAGTTAACAAAATAGGAATCGGAATCGACACTTTTATGAATGAAGAATCGAGTATCGACGATTCCTCGATACCACTAGAATCTACGATTCCTGGAATCGAGAATCGGAATCGGCCCATCCCTAGTCTTAACAATGCCTAGACTCCCAACATCTTACTAATGTCTGATGGGTTAACGTGTAGATTAACATCCTTACAGCAACACCACACTTTATAGATGGGAGCGTTTTTTGAATAGCGGGCAACGATCCTTTAAATTCGGTTTATAAGCAAATTATGAGTGAAAGAGGGCGGAAAGAGTGATAGATAGATAGATAAATAATTATATATATATATATATATATATATATATATATATATATATATATATATACGTTACGTGTTATATTAAGCTTAAAAGGCATTTAAAAATTATTTTTATTTTTACAAACCTTTATTTAACTTAAGAAACAATTAATTTTGAAGTGTTACATAAATTTTGCGTAATAAAAACAATTACAATTGATGTTCATTCAATCGGAGTGAGAAACGTCTGTGCGATCCAGAGTCGGCTTGCACACTGCCTTGGATCTGTTCTCACCACCTATATAACTTAAAAGCTGCGTAAGCTGGAAATTTCCTAGCACGCATTTTATTAATAAAGTTCACATAACTCCTCCATCCCTAAATAAAACTTCGGGGTTTGGCGAAGTTTCGGCATCGGTTGAAATCCTCTTCATCCCTTTGATGAGGGCGAGGTATATAAGGCTGCTGAATAGGCCTCCGTAAAGGGCAATAGTCGAGATACTGATGTGGTGGGTTATCTCCATAGTTGGATCAATTCTTGAGATTGTTTCTGTGTTTATTTTGTCCAATTCTAGTCATTTAACGTTTACTGAGATTTCTGGCATTTTATTCATTGTAAATTGTAATTTGGACGTGTAATTTGAAAATAGGGTGACCTCCAGAGGTTGTTGATGTGTGGCTAAGTTTCATGTCGTTGAAAAACACTGAATCATTATTTGTTTTATCAAATATATACCTTGAAGGGTGACGGTGGTAGTTGTCTTGCGATTGGTAATTTCCAGAGTCTGCTTGTCGGGGAAGGTCACCAGGTAAAGGTTGATTTCTGGGATCCAGTTAATTAAGTTGTCTGTAACTTCTAATGCAGTATATTCACAGTTGCTGGCATCGTTGTTCCTGATGATGGACACTTCACAGTCTAATTTATGGTGTGTTAAAATGTCAAATGAGCAAAAGTTTATGGAATCGGTTTTACCATTACATTCATTGTCTAAACCTAATATTACAGAGTTAGACACTAATATGTACCTTACTTTTGGTAAAATTGTTACATAATCTGTTTCATATTTCGTGGGTATAGAACGTAATTTATACAATTTAAATTGAGTCTTTTCTACAATGGGTAAATTTATAAAGTATACAATCCTTTCAGAATCTAGTTTACAATTAACTTTAATCACGTTTTCTAGTTCCCACATATTTTCTATTTTGGGTTCTAAAGGTAACCTTGTAACGTTCCTAGCCCTTATTGACTCGGATAAGTATTACTTTTATTTGAAATGTGTCATTAATTGCTTATTACCAACATAATTAATTTTTATTTACCAGAG
This sequence comes from Prosapia bicincta, assembly GCA_036971475.1. NCBI lineage: Eukaryota > Metazoa > Arthropoda > Insecta > Hemiptera > Cercopidae > Prosapia > Prosapia bicincta. The sequence goes on from JBAIZL010000001.1 coordinate 71,764,830, forward strand.
CTATAGTTCTACGCCACAGGTCAGGCAAATTACTGTCTGTCTGTAACGCTCTTCATATCTTGAAGGTAGAACTAGGTTACTTGTGAAATAAGTATTGAATGTTTTAAAATACACAGTTAAACCATTTAAACTAGCAGAGTCTTATTAAATTATTATTTAAAGGCTCATTAAATTAAGATGTATGGGATTTGTGTGCTCGTTAAATAATTGCTCTCTTAATCTTCAATTAAAACAAATCAAACATATTTTATTTAGCAAAAAATTATAAAATAACAAATCAAAATACATATTTCTGAAACATTGCGTTAGTTACTGATTTGTGAACATTTACCAATTTACTTATGAGGAAATTTACATATTAACAAATCAATGGCTGAAATGACTCTGCTTTCGACTTTGCTTGCTCGCTCTTTTCATAATTAATTCTTACAATTTAAACTGTAAACAAATGCACCAAATAATGCATAAATTACATTTATGTGTGTATTGAAAATTTTAAGTTTATTAATTTTGTACTAAACTGTTTAAGCATTTAAATTTTATGATAGTTCACCAAAGTTTGAATCTGTTCACTTAGCTGTTTTAACAAAGTGTAGCCTCGCATCCTTCTATTGGAAAAATCCACACAATATTCGCTCGGTCATGATTTTGAAAAAGGCTTCAGTAACTCAGCGTTCCATCATCGTCATTGGAGGCGTGCGCTCCAATAATAATTCTGATTACAAGAAATTAAAAAAGACTATTACATTAAAAATTCAAAACAAAACATTTCCTCGCTCTTGGAGACGACCGTTGCCTTCTACATCCTGATTTCAAGAGTTAACTATTGCTGTTACATTAAAAAATTAAAATAAAACACTTCTTCGATCCTCGCACTACAAGACACGTTTCTTCCCTTACATCTTGGTTACCATCGATGTGCGCATATTACTTTAATCTTAGTTTCAAACTCTTCCTACAGATGCCACTACCAACCAGAGATTTGATTTATTTCTAACAAATCACAATTTTTTTGTGATTTTTTGTGATCTAGTTCTATTATGGTTACATTTTTGAATACGTTCTCTTTCGTTTTCTGAAATTTCCTTTTTTAGTATGTAACACCACCTAAAATGTGTTACAACCTCTCATTATAATATTTATAAATTTTGTTTAATTCTTCATATAATTCTTGAGTTGAGATAATACTAGGGTGTACAACACCTAGTTTACAAAATGTAAGAAAATTTTCTAAATTTTCTGATTACCTGTAACATTAGGTTATATAAAATGTTCAATTGGTTTAAAATACTTCTAAACTTTTCTAGTTCAACAAAGTCATTTATATTACGATTTACAATACTTGACTTATTTTTTAATTCTATAAAGTTTTCGTCGATTTCAATAAAAGTTTCATTTAATTTTTTCTTAATATTGTTCAATAAAAGAGTATTGAGATTCAAGTTGATAGTTAATTTTAATTTGCTCATTTTCAATATCTATAATTATCTTTTCATATTTTTATCATCATATGCATCTAAATTGCCTGTTATAGATTTGATAATGGATCCTAGTTCATCTATAAGACCTCTTTTTATTCTTTTGTTACATTATCTCTTAAGTGTATAATTTCAAATTTTTCTTCAATTACATTTTTACTGTGATTAACATATTTAAAATAATTAACAATATCTCTTATTCTAAAACTGTTATCAGTTATATATTCATTATTTAATAGGCTACCGTTACAATTGTAGCAACTAGCTTCAAAAGTTTGCAATAGATCATAATAATAGGCGCCAATGTTGTTTAAGTGAGTAACCAAGTTTCTTACATTAAAATAGAGGACAAAGGTATGGTAGGAAGATTCTAATTTGGCTGGCCCAAGGTCTATCGGGATTATTCCGAGGTTTTTATTGACTTCTGCTGAGTCGGGGGCTGTGCCAATGACGAACAGGAGGGATCTGGAAAATGATTTTGAGCATTAATTACATTTCTTATCTTCTTAGGCCTTTTAATTTTCGACAAATGTATTTTTTCTTTTGTGTTATGATGTCTAGGCTTTATTTTTCCAGTTTTTCTTTCTTTATTTATTGAAGTTATTTCTTCCTTGCTATATTTATTTTTTGTTTTGCCCTGTTTCTGAACTGACTTTACATAAACTTCAGATGGTATTTCTGGAAGTGGTTCTTTGTTTATATTTCTTTTTTCTAAAACTATTTCTTTAATTTTTGGTTATTATTTCTAACGTTTTCATAGAGTATTTTTGGTTTTTCTCTATGGCTTAAAACGTAGTCATTTACAGCTCAATCCAGTAGAATCCAGCTCAATAAAAAATACAGGAGAGTTTATAAATAAATTGAAAAATATTGAACTGACAGAAGACGAAATATTTGTATCGTTTGACGTTTGTTCACTATTCCCAAGCATACCAGTTGCTGAAACATTAATTTTGTTAAAAGAATTTTTAATTGAAAATAACATAGAGATTAATGAAGTTAACGAATATGTAAAATTAACTAAATGTTGTATGACTCAGAATTATTTTTCATTTAACAATGTATTTTACCAACATAAAGATGGTACAGCTATGGGGAATAGCTTATCACCTTTCATAGCCGAACATTTTATGAAAAATTTTGAAAAGGAATTAAGAAACAAACTCCCGTATTTTCCTAGAGTATGGATTAGATATGTAGATGATGTTTTCGCAACTTTTAATACCAAAGAGTTTAACGTAGAACATTTTTTATCATTAATTAACAATGAACATAAAAACATTAAATTTACTTTTGAAATAGAGCATAATAAATGTTTACCGTTTCTTGATGTATTATGTTTTAGAAATAATAATAAAATTGAATTTGATATATATAGGAAACACACAAATAATGCTGCATATATCCCGGTAGATTCTAACCATTGCAAATCCCATAAATTAGCAGCCTTTAACACTATGGTTAATAGATTAATTACTATTCCATTGCATAAAAATAGATTTAAATGTGAGTTGGCCAGAATTAAAGAGATCGCTAAATTCAATGGATATGATCCTAAAATAATAGATAATATATTGAGGAAACCAAAATTAAAAAAGTTTAGAAACGATTCTACTACCTTAATAACACAAAAAGAAAATGTTAAAAATCAATTCATTAGCCTGCCATTTGATATGGATTTAACAAAAGGTCTAGATGCAGTTTTTAAACAGGTAAATTTAAAAGTAGCTTAAAAAAGCTTAAATAGCTTAAAAAATGTATTAGGTAACCCAAAAGATAAATTTAAGATGATAGATAAATGTGGGATTTATAAAATAAATTGTAATTCATGCAGTAAAATTTATATTGGCCAAACGAAAAGGAAAATATTAACCAAATTTAATGAACATATTAGCCATATAAAATTTCAAAGACCAGAAAAATCTAGTGTTGCAGAACATATTCTAAACACTAAACACACTTTAGAATTAAATGATCTAAAATTATTGAAAACTGTTAATTCAAAAGGTCTTTTGAATAGTTTTGAAAGTTTGTACATTCACAAATATGACGAAAATAATTTATTAAATTGTTATAAAGGGCCTATCCCTAAATCTCAGTTATATTCATTAATTAGGAGATAGTTATAAATTTGTTAATAAGTAATATTATTGTTTTTTAGTAAAATTGAAATAGTTGTAACGGTATCTCTTCACCACGAGAGGGGGAAGACCGGACCAAGTTGTAGAGGGGGAATTTACTGCAATGTGATTGGTCGTACTAGTTTTTTAAATAAGGGGCGTGGCGAAGTAGTTGCCGGTTTATGCCTATATATTTGTTGTATTATGTTGTTTAAAGTTAGTTGTATTTTATAAATACCTCTGAAGATGATTGCTGGGCAATCGAAATGTACATAAGGTTTAAATAAATGTTATTTGTGGTTTAGAGGTTTTATTTATTTAAAAATAAACATTACGCCACAGTTGCTTCATACAGTTACATTTACAACCTGTTTCTCTAAATCCATATCAAGTAGTGTGTTTGAGTTTATGTGACCAAATAAGACTTCTCACGGCGTTAATTTCGTGACTGAATGTATGCTATTGTTATAAGCTATTATAGCATATTTACCTTTTATAATTATAATGTCTCTTTTGAATTCTATTTCATTATTTAACAGCCTTATGTGTTCTACAATAGTAGAATGGAATGTTTCACATAATCCGTTTGATTGGGGGTTTTGTGTACTTACTACCTCTTTTACAACTCTATTGTTAAATTCCGTTCCATTGTCTGAGATAACAACCGTTGGTAAGTAGTAGTGTGTGAAGTAATCGAATAAAGTATCAGAAATCACTGTAGCTTGATTACTACTCAAGTGATAAAGCTGAGCGTAGTGTTAGAATGAGTCGACTTTGCTTGAGAAGCAGTTTTTCTCCAGAGATATTGTGTCGCTGTGAATCGTTTGCAATGGTTTCCCTGACGTAGGAGTCAGATTATTTTCTAGCTTTAAAGGAATTCTGACGTACCCAGTTCTTTGGCATACCTCACACTGGTTTATGAAATTTTGAATGAGTGATTTTAAATTAGGCCAATAATATCTACGCTTGATTTGTTCGTATGTCTCCTGTATCCCACGGTGATTAGTTTTGCTAACATGATAATTACTCATTGTCTCTAAAGTATCTTCTTCTGATGTTAAATCTAACAGTTTATTGTTACACTTATCTAAATTTAGTTCAGTTTGCTTGAAAGTTTTGGCTATGCATGATGCAAATTTCTCATAAAAGTTGTCTTCAAAATATAGATTATATTTTATTTTAGGTAGCAAATACGATTTTACAAAGTTAACTATGTCGTCATTTAAATTATTCTCTGATATTTCGAGTATTAAACGAATTTTTGAAGTTCCAAATAGCTTTAATATTTTTACTTTTTTGTTTCATATTTTACTAAAGATAAGAATATTTGGTTTTTTTCCAAAGTTTACAGGCTCGTCAGAAATTGGTATTTATATTTGGGTGTTTCCTTCAAAATTGGAGTGAATTGTTTGGCCACTATCATTTTCGTCATTGTTTTCCTGATTGGCGTTATCTTCTGCGTCGAGTTGTACAACCTCGTTATCATCTAATTCCGGGAAATAACGCTGTAGTAAGTCTGCAGCAGATAACTCTAAGTCTGGTTCTACAGTGTGTTGAGTGTTTGTTGTTTATCGGTGACATTTAGTTGTATCCTTGAAAGAGCGTCTGCATTTTGGTTCAGTTTACCTTTCTTGTACTTTATTTCATAATCATAATCCTCTAATATAAACCTCCATCTTAAAAGCTTGGAATTTGGTTCCTTAACTGAAAATAACCATTGTAAAGGTTTATGGTCTGAATAAATTTTAAATTTTCTTCCAAATAAATAAGGCCTGAAATGTTTGTTGCCTATACGATTTGCTAATAGCTCTTTTTCAATCGCAGAATAATTAGTTTCGCTGTCGTTTAAAGTTTTGCTGGCATACGCTATAGGAAGGTATTTTCCATTCTTGTCCTGACTTAAAATTGCTCCTAATTAAAATTGCTAGCGTCTGTCGTTAGAATAAACTCTTTTTCGAAATCTGGGTATTGTAGAAGTGGTTCATTAGTTAATAATTTTTACGTGTTTCAAAACATTTAATAAAGTCAGGATTATCGATATCTATCTTTGCATTTTTTAAACAGTTAGTAAACGGTTTTGTTATTTTGGCGAAGTTTTTAATGAATTTTCGGAAATAACCTAATAGTCCTAAAAATCCTTTAATTTGTTTGGTAGTCTTTGGTATTGGGTAGTTTTTTATTGCTATTATTTTTTTGGGTTTTACTCCATTCGGCGTCACAATATGTCATAAATATGCTACTCCTTTTCTCAAAAATTCTGTTTTATCCAGCTGTACTTTAAAGTTGGCTTTGCGTAATCTGTCAAAAACATCTCTAAGTCTTCCTATATGTTCCTGAAGGATAGTGGAATAAATTATAATGTCATCTAAATAAACTAGGCATGTTTCATTTTGAATTCCTCTCTGAATATTGTTAGCCATTCAATATTGTTAGCACAATTGACTTTTATGTTATCTAGACCCAGTAATAGGTCGAAATTCTGATGAAAATCAAATAAGTAAAATTTAATTGCTTTTTTAGACAACAGGGGTATTGTGAAGCAATAATTTCTTTTTAAAGTGCCGTGTGCGGTGGTTATTTCAAACGGCTCTTTTCTTACACTTGTTTAAAAATTTTTCCAGCCTAGTGATTTTTGTATAAACGATCTAGTACTACCTGTATCAATTAATATTTTAGATTTGGTGTTTGTTTCGTATATAAAAGGTAATTCATTATTTTCGCTTTGTAAATTCATTATTGAAAATTGGTTCCGAGGCTTGTACATCCTAAAAAATGGTGCTGATCGTTTTGAATGGTCTCTTCACCGTAGTCTTCTGTTAAGTTTTGTGGTTCAGCGAAATACTCTTCTTTTTCGGGATTTTCTTCAAAAGCGAATGTTTCTTGCCCATTAGTCTGGTACATTAGGTATTTGTCATTTTCGGCTCCTTGTCCGGTCATTTGATAAAGATTTGTTTGTCTAGAAGGCCCGTCTGTCTGTCTGTGTAGTGGATATACTCATAGGGGTAGGTTGATAACCTGTATTTCTTTGAAGGTACTGAGGTTTACTGGTATTGTTGGTTGATTGTCCTCTTTGAGGTTGGCCATGATTAGCAAAAGGTAGTTTATAGGAAAGGTTTTGCTGTTGGTAAGTTTGTTTGGGTATTTGGTGATATTTAGACTCTGTGTGTATTGGTTTTCTTACATTATAATTTTGGCTTTTCTGAAAGACTAGTTGTTTGTTTGGTTGTGTAAATGTTTTGTTATTTTTGAATTGGAAATCGTTCGTAAGCATGTTAAGTGCTTCGTTAAGAGAATTAGGATTCTTTATTCCCATTAGTGATCCTACGGGTTCATGTAAACCTCTAAGGTGAACTCTTAACCCTAATTTTTTAACACATTCGATCAAAACATCTTTGGCCAATTGTCTTTGTGGCTCTTTATTAACAAAAAATGAGATCTGTAAATTTAATAATTTTTGAATTCTTTCATAGAATTTAAATGGCGATTCGTTAGTTTCTTGTTTTAATTCGGCCATCTCTAAATTTAAGGTAAACCAATCTCTCTTATTTGAATAGCTAGTTAACAACACTTTTTAATTTCGTGCCAATTGTAAGAATTTGAATTTACAACCATTTTAATGCTTGGCCCCTTTAATTTAGCCAGTATAGAAGAGAATAGATATTCATTTTGAAAATCCTCCGGATTTCCTAGTACGCATTTTATTAGTAAAGTTCACATAGCTTATAACTCTCTCTCTTATATATATATATATATATATATATATATATATATATATATATATATATATATATATAGAGAGAGAGAGAGAGAGAGAGAGAGAGAGAAACAGATAGAGATATACGGAGAAACAGCGTGAGAGACAGACAGAGAGAGAGAGGAATTTAGAGATAGAAAGTTAGAGGAAGAGAGAAAAAGAGGCAGAGAGAGAGAGAGAGAGAGACAGATAGACAGAGAAAGGAGCCAGAGAGAAAGAGACAAAAGGGGAGAAAGACAGACAGACAGAGAGAGACGGATAGAGAGAGAGAGAGACAGAGAAAGAGAGACAGGCAGAATGAGTGAGTGAGGGGAGAGAGCGAGAGATAGGAGAGGAAGACACAGAGAGAGAGAGAGAGAGAGAGGAGAGAGCGAGAGAGACACACAGAAATATAGACAGACAGAGAGAAAGCAACAGACATACAAACAAAGAGGGAAGAGAGAGAAATAGCCCTAGTGAGAGAAGCTGTAGGGTGATTGCCCTGCTGTGAATTCGAAACTGTCATTTGGTGGTAGCAATAGAAAATTCCCCTTATAGTTTACATGTTGTCTAAGCTGTGTGCTTTACTGTAATATTTCCTGGCATATATTTGTATTAGTTACATTATCTTTTACCTTTCATTTATTCCGAATGTATCAAAAATGTCAAAATTTACAGCATGTCCCTTAATATGTCTGCGTAGTATTTATCGATTTATGGACAACTTATTGAAGCCATGTTAGATATTAGGCCTACATCAATAATCTATCGTGCAGCCCTACGATGGTTTCACACATCTTTCTTCTTCAGAATATCACTATCTTCAACAGGCGATATTAATTATACAGGCCAATCCACTTAAAATTAGTAAAAACGAACGGATATTATTTTATTATCCTATATGATTCTGCAAAGTTTTCTATAATTAGAATATTCATTAGTAAAAACAAAAATTATTAACACGTGTCAAGAAATAAGTTTTTAAATTTATTTAAAGGTAAACGACAGATGAACACGCTAATTTGTATTAAGAACATTGTGACAAGCCGCGAAGGAAAAATTTGTTCTTGTGAGGCTTTTATTTTATTTTGTTTTCAAATCTTATGGACGATTTGATTCAATAACCGAGTTATATACTGCACTGAGCTCGTTAATTTATGTATGCTTTCAATACGATATTGTAATTGAACTTATAAGTCACAGTCTTGCCTCAAATCTCTTAAAGGGCGAATCGAAATACAAATTTGTGAAAATATTTACTAAATTGTGAACAATCGCAATAAAAATATAAATAGAGTAGGGGGCCTACACGAAATACTATTAAATAAAAATCGTCGATAGACGTCTTAACATACAATAGGATTATTCGAATGTTTTTGGGACAGTGTGTAACGTACGTTCTCTCTGTCAAAAGGTCTTACATGCGTCACTGCATTATAAAATCTTGCCTCAACACTTGCGCTCGTGTCACAAATCACTCATATTGTGTTGTAATCTTGCTAGCTCTCTGTTGTGCAAAGACCTAATTGTTGAGTGCCCACAAGAAACTTCAGTGCACAACAGTAGAACAAATACCGCAAACTCAAACAGCACAAGCAGATAAAAGCTGTGAAGTGGGCACGGATTGTAACGATTTGGTAAATAAACTTGGTGTGGGTTATTTCAAAACAAACTAGCGTGACAAAACATTTTCAAGTGTGATTGTTTTAAACGTCTGAAGTGTTTTGTTAACGTCAAGCAACGCGTGTTAAAAGTATTCTTGTAATTATTATTTATTGCAAGTAATACTCGAGAAGATTGCCTTGTACTTTGGAATTAAAACCACCAATAATTGTGAAATTACTTTAACGCTTTCTGGATATAAGAAAACTGCTCGGGTATATGTAAAGTGTGGGGAAGAAAGAAATCTCCAATTATAAAAGCCAACAAAAATGTAACTTAATGAGGTTGATACAATCCCACCCTTCAATGTCCATATACGGGTTTAATTATTCTCTGAAGTCATTCAATATTCTATGTGTTACGCTGGAAAATCTTTTTCAACTTCTTCAGTTATAATTGTGCAGGGCTACTAGAGTTTGATGACGATTCTGATACTGTGGCTAGTTAGCCCCAGAGAAAAACACATAATAAACACTATATGCTAAAAAACATTACCTAAACATATTACGCCAATTCTTGTGTGGTGGTAGGTGATCTCTCGAAACCTGGAAGGCTAATTCTTTAAAATATGGTAGGACAAACAGTTGAAATATCATAGATGTCTACCCAGTTAGGTTATACATTATTGTGTTGAGTATAGTTATCATTATTATATATTAAAATACAGTATTATATTATATATATATATATATATATATATATATATATATATATGTGTGTGTGTGTGTGTGTGTGTGTGTGTGTGTGTGTTTTGCCATTATTATTATTTTAAGACTTCGTGCTTTCGAGACCTCCAACAATTGTCCTTTTTTTAACTATTTACTAACGTTAATAGAAAGTATGATTGTTTAATATCTCCGAAATACATCAACAAAATTTTATTAGACAATGCTAGGAATTCAGAAAGAATACAAAATTCAGCAAACATAATTATAGACCAATTCTTGGTGGTTTAAGCGATGCTTTTTTCAAAATTGCGCCCTTCATCGCTCTCACACGGGTTCAATCATTCTCTGAAGTTGTCCATCTTTCTACGAGTCATGTCGGGGAGATTACTTCAACTTCTTAAGTTAACATTGTCCTGGGATTCTAAAAGTTAAAGATTTTGATACACTGCGCCCTAGGAAGTCCCAGAGCAAATATTTTAAGTGAGAGTACTACTGTAAAGAACGACCGCTACTGCTCCTTGCTTTGAGACTTTACCAGCTACAACTAAGTGACGCAATCCAAGAAATGGCGCTACAGCTCACACAGCCCTCGTATTTGCAGGATAAACACTCCCTGGATGTGACAACTATGTGGTGGTGATACGGATTGGCCAATACGCTGTTACACTTGACATGCTGTGGGGATCTTAAGTCCAATGTGAGCCAGAACTGTTCTCGAACTCTAGAACCTAAAGGTGGGCGAAGTAGTTCATTTTACGGATTCGTTCTTTTTTATATAGTTCATGTTAATGAACATGTTCAAATGAACGATAGTTCATTTTTTTAGTTTTTAAGAAGAAATATGGAAATAAGCTGAACTAAATGTATTGAACTATGAAGATATTAATTAGGTAGTTCTCGAAAAAAACTCCTTTTGCCAATTCACTATCATAAAAACTATAGATAAGATCTAAAAAAAACAACAAAACAAAAGTTTATAAAAAATGTCATAATCTAAATATTGGAATTGTTACTGCATAACAGAAAAAACTGGGTTACAATTCAATAGACTATATTGAATAGAGCATTGTGTTTAAAATAAAATAAAATTTTTTCAAATATGTTTTTATTATTTAACTTAATTGAGTAATTTTTAAAAGCCTGAACCATAATTCCCATATTTTTAATCACTGCAACTGTTGCATAACTTTAAATAACCAGGATATTATTGATTTTAATGTAATAGATTTAAACACATTTACAAACATTTTACTATCTTACTACTGATAGTACTAAAAACCATCTTGAACTATGTTATTATCCTAAAAACAAAGTATAAGAGCTTCATCTGAATATAATATTTCACTATCTCTTCCAAGCAGGAGGACTGCTGTATAGGTTAATCACAAAACATCATAAAGAAAAAGAAAGAAAATAATATAACAAATACTGAAAAAAATAGATACAGTTGGAAAACAATAGATAAATTAAAACATGAAATATCTTTGGAGGAATAAAAATGTTAACCACAAGCAATAAAATAATGGGTTGCATTAACTTACACAGGATACAATATAAAATGTACAAACAAAATCTTCCAAAAATAAAACATACAAAAACAGGAAATATAATCAATAAAATAAACCAATAGAAAAAAAAATTGCCACACACTTAGTAAAGGAATTTATAAAATAAAAATCTGAGTCGGAACTTAGAACGTAATTGCTAACTAAAATAAAAAGAAACTTATTGGGTGACAATGTGAAAGGAGGCTGGAACTGTGACGTGAAAGGGGAAATGA